>PVKZ01006326.1:0-36775 GCA_004027375.1 Macroglossus sobrinus | reverse complement strand
TCCAGACCCTTTTGTGGGGGACCAGGAAGCCCTTCTGACATGTCAACTAGGAGGTGAGATAGTGACCCAGCATGGTAGATATTGGGTACCTTGAGAGGAGTATGGATAGATGGGAAGCATGCAAAGTGCAACATGGCAGCATCCCAGCCTGGGCCCTAGATAGATAGATATAGATATAGATAGATATATAGATATAGATATAGATGTAGATGTAGATGTAGATGTAGATGTAGATGTAGATGTAGATATACTTTTGAGTAGGCAGAATCCTTTGTGACAGATATGTCTCATGCTCGAGCTCCCTGATTTTCAGAAGGTAAATTAGAGAGGACTCTAGAGAGAAAAAAAAAAAAACCCTCAAATGTATCATATGGGAAACTACACAGAATGTTGTTATCCATTGTAAGAAGAGTGTAAGAATCAGTGAATCTCTGAGTTTTTTAATTGGTGGTTGTTTGTATTCCCATTCACTTGTGCTGGCCTTTTTAAATGAACTATACTATTATCATTGCCAAATCACATTGTCTTGAAATGAAATGAATACCTGTAAATTTTCCATTTGCTCCCAGATATCAAAGTGGCCATAAGCCTTCTATTTAAAAAGGGTAAACTAGAAAGTAGAAATACATTGAAAGTGCCCAAGAGAACATGGAAATGATAGAACAATGGGACAGGAAGTATTTCATAGCTATTCCTGCTAAGAAAAATATTGCTTCTTGATGCAGCAAGGAGACTTAAGGAATGAGAGCTTAGGGAAGCTCATACTTTACACAGTTTCATACAGATTATAAAAATAGATGGTACCAGTATTTTTCTATTAGAGAGGAAAAGCTCTACCTTTTTAATGATATATTGTTGCTTTCAAAACTTTGTTGAGAATATCTAAATTTGAAAAGGAACAGAATGTTTTTTAAAAGCTCCATAGGTAATTCTGCTGCATACAGCTGGGTAAAACCCACTTCTGAATAGGCTAGCATAGGCAAGTAGGCATTAAATGGACCACTATTGTAAAATATACAATGTAAGGCCAAGAAAAAAGTAGTGAATCCTTTATAAGTCAGATGTTTCCTAAATATTTCACTAAGAAAATGAGAGAATGGTTAAAATAATTCCACTTTTATTTATATGATTTGTTTAAATCTTTAGGAAAAACTACTTTTAATTTTCTTAGCACCTCTTAAACAGCTATGGATTAACTTCTAATAAAACTTTTGAAATTACAATTAAAATATTTGAGTTAGTAATTGGTACTTAATGCATTTCATGATACTTTACAAGTGAAGTAAAGAGAGAACTATAGGTATTATTTGTAAACCCAAAATTCTGATAATTATTCTCTTTATGTAAGCTAAAGATTTTATAAATTATTAGTATTTTAAAAGGAATTTGTATTTGAAAATGAAAGTAAGAGTGAGAGTCTAAAAACCACCAGTCCTACAAGATTTCAAGATGTATGGGAGTGCTGGCGTGGTTGAGCTGTCCAAAGTATACTGTGGGAAGCCTGGCAAAAGACAAACAGATAGAGAGACAATATGTAGTTGAGGCAGCATTAATTACAAGTCAGAGGATGAAGGACAGATTATTGATAACTGGTGCTAGGACAAATACAGATAAAAGTAAATCTCTACTTCATACCATATATAAAAATCAGTTTTAGGTGGGTTAAAGACTGAGTGTGAAAAAGCAAACCATCAAAACTTTTGGAAGAACACACAGGAAAATATGCTTATTTCATCTGGCTTGGGAAGGATTTTTAAACAAGTCATAAAAAGCCCAAACCACCATAAAGAAATATTACTGATAAATCTGATTCCATTAAAATTTTAAGTGTCTCTATGAACCAACAGAAAAGACAAGCCTCACATTAAGAGAATGTATTTGCAATACATAAAAGAGAAAAGGGCATGCTATCCAGAATATATAAATAATAAAGGACTTTTATGAATTAATAAAAAGACAACCTAATAGAGAAAAATGGACAAAATACATGATGAAAATATTTAGAAAAGAAGAAACCCAACTGGCTAATAAACATCTGCAAAGATGCTCAACATCAGTAAAAAGCCAATTAAAGCAATAATATAACATTTTACATCCATCAGATTGGCAAAACTTTAATCTGTCAGTTCCAAACATTGGCAAGGATATGACGAACTGGCATTTCATTCAATGTTAGTGATAGAGTAAATTGGTGCCGCCACTTTGGAGACCAACTTGGCAACATCAAATAAATTTAAAGGTATATATCTTTAAATCAGCACTCCACTGCTATGTGTATACACTGTTCTTTCTCAAATACATCAGGAATCATTTATTGCATCACAGTTTTTAATTGCAAATACTGGGCTCAGGGAGTCCTAAATGTGCATCAATAGAACAGAAAAATAAAGGATATGTATATAATGGAGTATTATATACATATATATATATATATAATGGAATAGTTAAAATGAATAAACTATACTACATGAATAAATTGCAACAACATGATATCAAGTGAAAAAACAAGTTACAGAATTACATATGTAATGCTATCAGTATAAACTGTAAACACTTGCAATACTATATATTATTTATGGATAAATACATATGAAGTAAAAGTAGTAAAAACAAAGAAAAGAAGAGCAAGTATGAACTACAGAATAGTGCTTACCTTTGGGGGAGGGGAATGAATTCAGAAAGCATGCAGGAGACTCCACAGATATTATCCATAAGATTTTCTTTTTTATGCAAAAGAATTTAAAGCAAATGTCATACAACATTAAGCTAATTAAAATCTGATTAGTGAATGTAAGGATGGATGTTTTATTACTCTTAACTCTTAAATATTTTAAATATTATAAGTTTTTTTATCATCGATTTATTCATCTGAAAAGAATTCTCAAAAAGTCAAGTGTAACCCTACCCACAGATATGTTAGTACACAAGTCATCTGAGACAGGTAGTTGTCCTTCCTACATTTAAACCTCTAGACCAGGAGCCAGCAAACTTTTTCTATAAAGATCTAGATAGTAAATATTTTTTACTTTATAAGCCATACAGTCTCTCTCACAAATACTCAACTCTACCATAATAGTACAAATGTAGCCATAGGCAATATATATAAATGAATAAATATAGCTGTGTTCCAATAAAGTGTTACATAAAAAAACAAGCAGTAAACTAGATTTGACCTGTGAGCCATAGTTTACCAACCCCTACTCTAAACTCAGAGAGCCCAAAATTCTATATGTTCAGTACAGAATATAACCTCAATCATTTGTGTTTTATATATTCAAATTTAAAAGGAGTTTGAAAGTCTCCTATTGAATAAAATTTAATATAACTTTTTTTAATGCTTACCATGTGTCAAGCACTGTACCAAGTTTACATGCTTCTCTCGTATGATCTTCTCAGCAACCTGATGAGATAACCACCATCATCATCCCCATTTTCAGATAAGGAAACTGAGACTTAGAGGTTAAATGATTTGTCTAACATCTCTGAGTTAATAAGCAATATTAGTCATAAGACAAAAACCCAGAGGTCCTGATCTCAAAAAAGCCCATGCCATTAATCGCATTGCTATGCTAACTCCCTCTGCAGTATCCTTCATGCCTTCATAACATAGATTATCTAATATAAACTACTACAATAAAAATAAATCAAAACATAGTATCAGAACAGAACTGGAATATTAGGTTCTAAAATAAGCACACTTTACACACATTTTAGTCAGCAACCCATTTTTTTTTTTTAGAAAGTTTTGGCTAATAAGGACTTAAAGAAAAAATGAAAATAATGTCCTTTTTCAATTACCTATAGTGAGGATAAGTAAAATTAACAGATAATCCACAAGCTTCATCTATCTTTCACCATGTGGCATAGTGATGTAATCCTAGCTTGGATCCAATTATCTAGGAAATAGTATCTTAGGCCACAATTGAGATAGAAAACTAAGTTCCCTACATTCTATTTAGAAAATTGCCAAAAGTGAAGCCAGCTACTTACTTGAGGAGCCTGCTGGGAACTGCTGTTTCACAGAACTAGCCCTACTGATTTGTCCTTCCCTATACTCTCCCAACGCAAAGTAGAAGCAAGAGTTTCTCACTAGGAAAAAACAGTTTGTGAAGCATTAACCATCTCTTTTTTCCACCCCACTCACCCCCCTGAGGAAAAGAAGTAGTAGATTTCTCCTGTTTCCCTTCTTCAAGATTGGAGATGCTTAAACCATCCTTACCCTCTACTCCATCAAGGACTAATGATTGTTTCTTTTCTAAAAGTGGCTGAGTTATTGAATCAGAGAGACCTTGATGACCTGGAGAAGAAAGAAAAAGACAGAAGAATGATAGAAAGCAAAGAGAGGGAGTTCTGGGGCAACCTGCACTCCACCATCTCTTATGGGTTGAGTAGACATTACAGAAGGTGATCTGAGGTTTAAGCCATCTTTCTAGTGGGATATTTTTTGGCCAAAGGGATCCCTTCTGAAAGAGGCTGCAGGTGGTATTATCCATGGAGAAAAGAAGCAGGATTTGGATGTCCACTGGATTTAAATCCCCTGAGGTCAGAAATCTTGTCTTCCTTGACTCCCACCATTTCCACATCACCTAGAACAGTTCCTAGCACAAAATGAACATCTGATTAAGATCTGCCACACAGAGAACACCACCAAAAAGAGGAGGGCAGACTTGCGAACACGAATTCCTGATCTCTCGAGCAAATGTTGCCCCTCTTACATTACCCTGCCATCAGAGCTTCTCTAGCAGACTGAAGAGATGAGGAAGAAGAGTAAGGGACTAGAGAGAGGAGAACAAGACCCTTTCCCCACTTAAGTAACTTGAGTCATCAGCCTAGTCTACAGTGGGAAGGAGGAGCTTTTAATTGAAGGTAAGGTTGCAATGCTAACTGCACGATACTTTTTTAATAGTTAAAAGTGTTGAAAAAAATGGACCTTTACTAAACAGAAAAGGGGTGGGGGAGGACAACAGAGCATGATGGTAGCAGTTATTGGAAAAAATAATCAATTGAACATTTGTACCTCAGTGACTAGAGACACACTAAACAAACACATTACATTAGTAATGTAATAACCTTAGAAAACAAAGTTGATTAGAAAACAAGAATTCTCTATTAGGAAAAGCCTGCAGAATTGTTTTTTCTAAGAATGGTAATGAATATGCGATTTTCCATTCACATGTTTATATCCAGTCCTTTTGGCAACAAGTGGCCCTTATTTGTCAATTGACTAGACAGTATCATACCAAAAATAATGCAAGTGTGTACAGAGACAATGTAGGAGGGGTTAACCTCCAGAAGGAGCCATATGATTGTGAATTCAGACAGGTCTGAGGGACAATATGAGAGATATTCAAAGACTACTAGGAAGTGCAAGAAACAGAATGGAAGAGATGACAAGAACATTAGTCCAAGGTAAGAACCAAGGACAGAGAACCGGAAAATATATTTAAGGAAGTGGAAGACAGGGAGAGAGAAAGCTTCATGAAGTAGACCCAAGTCATTCTTAAATGTCCACCCACACTAAATGTTAAGGGTCTTATCCAAATTAAGGGATACAGTCAGTGGCATGGACAGCTCAAACTAATTATGTATGCAAAGATTAACCTGATATTTTTATACCAATGGAACTCACTATGCATTATTCATAAATTAATCAACTTTCAATGTAAAAAATATATATACGAATTAGGATTTCACTTCCCAAGGTTAATTTGAATTTTGGGAAATGAAATCCTAATTCATATATATAATTATATATATATATCATATATATATATGTATATGTATATATATACATATATATATACACACATACACATATACATATATGATATATATATATAATTAATATAGAGAGTTTTCTCTAGCTAATAGAGGATACGTTTGCTTATTTGTTGGTGTTGTTTGTTTGAGAATTAAATAAGATAATGCTTCTAATATGCCTAGAACATGGCATAAAACCATGTTCAGTAAATGCTAATTACTATGAAGGGTACAGTTTTCATTTAGTAAGAGATAGAAATCTAAATGCATGTATGTAGCAGCATAAATGTAAATATTCACACAAAGAGCTGAAAATAATATGAGCCTATGTTAGAGAGCATGATAGTCGTATCACTTTATAGTTGCCTTTTTCAAAATAATTAATTATGAAACATTAAATAGCAACAACAAGTTATACTCTGGGCTCTGAACATGTAGGGTATTTCATACATCATATTCCCAACTACAGTCAACTCTCATGACCTCCATCTGATTGCATTTCTTTTCTTCACCCAATATTCCATGTATTTCATCGGATTCAGGAGTCATTTTTCAAGAATTTGGTAAGGAGTAGTGAGAACAAAACGACTGCAATCAAGATGTAAGTGGGAAAGTCTTCTTCTGAAATGGAATGTATGTGGAACTCTAAGAGCAGCCGCAGTTGCATTAATCAGACAGTTATTAACCTAAACTGCAAAGTGGAAAGAGTTCAAAAAGTGCCTTGTGAAGCTACAACAAACTAGAGGCTTTTTGTTCTAGTGATTTAAAAAAGCTTTACATTTTTATTTCCAATTAACCTATCAATAGTGATGTCACTTAAATACTCCTAAGGAATATTATCTCCTCATTATTGCCGGAAAACATGCTGCCCAATTTCATAGTTCAGTTGTTCTCATGCATGGATGGACAGTCTGAATTAACTTGAACAGAAACAAGAATTTTAGACACTCAGCTACATTCCTAGCTGTAAAATTTAAGTAATTAATATGTAACTTTAAATAGGAAAAGAAAATAAAGTGGATAATGTTTATTTTGTACTTCAAAATGATAGTGATACAATGCTATTCTAACTTTCTATTTATTCAATGTTAGCATATCAATAGAAAAATTATTATAATCCACACATTCATTGCCAGAACAATTGAATATTGTGCCAATGAGCAAAGATCCTCTGGAGAGTTGTCTAAAAATTAAGCTATTAAAAAAAAGCTGTGTTTTCATTACAGCCAAATAAAGATAATCAACCCCAGAGATGTGAGTTTTTCTGCCTTGTATATGTACGTACTCCTTGTGCATATTAAAATTGGGCACAAAGACATCCATTACTCTGTTGATCTGAAACTTTGACACTACAAAAATAATATTTATTCAAGAAGAAAGTAGTTGAAGTAATCAGGGATGTTAAGACCCATTAAGTACTAACTAGGTTTATTCACAATTATATTCTCAGTACACCTTTCATGAGGCCTTCTTTCTCATTCTGTTGAATGAACCTGGACTTCAAAGCTATTTGTCACACATGATTATATGTGTATTTTTAAACAATATACCAAAGGTTAATAATTAATTACAAACAGTTTCTTCTTGGTGTAGCAGGAAAGTTTAACTCTGAACTAAGTAAAAAACCTACTCTTTGCCTTTTCCTCCTCCTCAACGATGCTGAAGCAACCTGAGAAAGAGCAAGGAGTAATGGGTCTGGGAATTAGAGAACCCATGTTTGTCTTGTTACTGCCACTTATAATCTATGTGACCTTTGAAAAATCCCTGTCCCTGAAGTTCAGAGTCCTCACCTTAATGTAAGGATAATAGAAACCAGAGATTAAAAGATTAATAAGATGAGCTCCCTCAATGCCCTTGTGTATGGTTTAGTGAGTATATTATCAGCAACTGCTTCCTTTATTTACTTTACCCCCAAATCAATCAGTCAATCAATCAATTATTCTCTCTCTCTCTCTCTCTCTCTCTCTCTCTCTCTCTCTCTCTCCCTCTCTCCCTCTCATGCACCAGTCAGTACTGTGCTAGATGCCACAAAGACAAAGGATATTGTAGAAGTAAAGGATATTATATTATAAAACGTGATCTCTTCCCTGAAGCTGAACCATGAAGCTATCAGTCCCATGTGAATTTATTTCCCAGTGCTTCTTTATAGGACTCAGTAAATTCAAAAATGAAAATGTCTGCTTTTAGCCAATGTATGGCAAAAAGAAAAGAGATGCCTCCACCTTCTGCTGGGTCTTGTTCAGATGGTTTCTGGTGAAATGTTACTATTTTTATTGCAAGCAGAAGATTATGTTTTTACTTTTATACACTTTTCACCTTCATATTGTAACAGTTGTTAGAGACTTTTTTTAACACTGAGAGTGAAAACATTTATTGATAAAATTTCTAACGCATGTCGTGTTGGGAGAATGAATGACAGAAGGGAGAGACGCCTGACAATCAGCACGCACCAAGGAAAACAGTGAATATCTCTGCAATCTTTCTCACCTCCTATTTTCTTTACATTTGCCATTGTTTTGTTTTTTTTTATTTTACTATTAGTTTCAAGGATACAGTACATCAGTTAGACATTTATATAGTTTATAAAATAATCCCCCTAATTGCTCTTTCTCTCCTCTGGCTCTCCACCTAGCCATTATATTAATACTAACTGCATTCTCTATGCCGTGCTCCCCATCCCCATGACCACCGATCAACTACTAATTTGTACTTCTTTAACCCTTCACCCCATTCTCCCAGCTCTCCAACCCTGCCTCCCCTCTGTCTGTAACCAGATTGTCCTCTATATTAGTGAGTCTATTTTTGACTAGTTTGCTCTTAATGTTCCTTAGATTCCACATATAAGTGAAATCATATGGTATTTATCTTTCTCAGTCTGACTTATTTCACTCAGCATAATAAGCTCTAGGTCCATCCACGTCATTGAAAATTCTCACCTTCCATTTTAATTGAAAGCCTTGCTGGGTAGAGTATTCATGGTTGTAGATTCTTGTTTTTCATAACTTCTAATATTTCTTGTCATTTCCTTCTGACCTAAAAAGCCTCCATTGAAAAATTAACAGACATTCTTATGGGGGTATCTTTGTAAGTAACTAGCTGCCTTTCACTTGCTGCTTTTAAGATTCTCTCTTTGTCTTTGACCTTTGGCATTTTAATTTGACCTTTGGCATTTTAATTGTGAGTCTGTTTGAATTCCTCTTGTGCTTCGTGAACTTGTATGTCTAATTTGTTTGCCAAGTTAGGGAAGCTTTCTGTCATTATTTTTTCAAATAGATTCACAATTCCTTGCTCTCTCTCTTCTCCTTCCGGTACTCCTGTGATGCAGATATTGTTACACTTCATGTTGACCCAGAGGTCTCTTAAACTATCCTCATTTAAAAGAATTTTTTTCTTTTTGTTGTTTTGATTGGGTGTATTCTGATACCTTGTCTCTCAATTCATTGATTTTATCTTCTGCTTTGTTCAATCTGCTGTTGAACCCTTCCAGTGTATTCTTCATTTCAGTTATTGTACTCTTCATTTCTGTATGATTCTTTTTTACAATATCTATGTCCTTTTATATGCTTCCTCTCTCTCTCTCTGTTGAGGTTCTCATTGTGCTCATCCATTCTCCTCCTAAGTTTGCTGAGCATCCTTATAACCATTATTTTGAACTCTGTCTCTGGTCGGTTGCTTGCCTCCATTTCATTTAGCTTATTTTCTGGAGTTTTCTCCTGTTGTTTCATTTGTGGCATGTTTCTTTGTTTCCTCATTTTATTAGCCTCTCTATGTTTGTTTCAATGTGCTAAATATTTGTTTCATCTCTCAGCCTTGACCAGATGGCCTTATGTGGAAGCTGTCCTTTGTGGCCCAGTGGCACACTCTCTCTGATACCCTGTGCTCTGGACTTGATCTTTGTGTGGGTTGTGTGTGATCTTCTGTTGTAGCTAAGCCTTTATTGCTGTTAGTAGATCTGTGGATGGGATTATTGCTCAGGGTGACTAACTTTGGGCATTGGCTGCACCCACAGGGTAAGAGTTACTGTGTAAGGGCTGACTCCACTGAGTAGGATTTGCTCCAGCAGACGTATGTACTTGTTGGGACCACCCTTTATGTGTACCACTAATGGGCTAGTCAGGAGTTGCTCTGTTATGGTCTAATGCCAGCCTCCAGGTGCATTGGTTTTGTGGCCCCTTGGGAGGGATCCCCAGTAGGCCAGGTGCTGCTGCTTTTGATTGCTCAGGGCCACCTGGCAGGAGCTACAAAGCAATCTGCAGATGGTTGTTGCCTATGCTGGATCTATAGGTAAGTTGAAGAAACAATGCTGTAGGCAGCGGTCAGGTTATCTCCCATCCCTGACCTAGGGAAGACCAGTGCTCCTCGAGAGACCAGTGCTCCTCAAGGCCTGACACTGCTTGTCAGTTGCCCATGAGTCTCTGAAACTAGAAGAGTCTCTGAGTGATATGTATGTTGGGGTGTGCTAGGACCCTGGGAGTCTCCTGGATCTATTGAATAAATTTCTCCCGGCCATTGCAGTGTCAGTTTACATGCCAACTCTGTCTCTGTGGCTCCCTATACAAGTTTCCAATCATAGTGAGGCCAGCTGCTGCCCACCTGAGGCTTGCAAACACCTAATCTCTATTTAAAAATTACTGAAGCTCACGGGCGTGAGTTTGTGGCCCACCACCGAATGCTTCTCCCGGCTGAGCGGGCTTTGCGTGGGCCACATGAACTGAGTGCTGTTGTATGCTGTTAAATTCATGACCCAAGGAAAGCACAGGATGGGACTGGGTTGCTTGGGAGCAGGTCTGCCACAGGTAATTTGTGGGTTAGGTGGGACATCATCTCAGTGGGGCACAAGATTGTCAGGCCTACACAGCACCAAATTTGCTGCCAGCTCTGGGACTGCAGGCTCCCACCAAAGTCAGATATCACTGCAGGACATACTATCTTCTATGGTGGGCACACAAAACCCATGAGATCTGCCCAACCAATACTGTATACTATATATCTTGCTGGTAGCAGTGATCTTCCTGTCACTATATTCCCTGAACTTTGCTCATTTCGCTGGCTGAGATTTGTTGACTGTGCAGAATGCACCACCCCAGGGCAGGGGCAGCTGCCTGTCAATGTGACAGGCACTTTGTGTATTGGATAGGGCAGGATCTCAGAGAGTCAAGGGCTATTGACCGTTAAGCCAATAGCCTCAGTTTTCTGCAGTTTTTATGTCTGCATGTTCCTGCAGCAGTCACAGATCACAGAAAGACAAGCTGCTGTTGGGGCAGTCCCACAGACCCCTGCAAGAGATATTGTAGCTTGTACAGGCAGCAGTGGCCTGCCCACAACTGTTTCCCCTGAAATGCGCCTGCTGTGCTAGCCAAGGCCTATTGCCTGCACAGAATGCTCAGCCCCAGAGAAAAGCAGGGTGGGGAAGGCAGCCTGTCAATGGGCTGCAGGCACTTTGTGGCTTGAGCAAAGTACCATCTCAGGGAGACAAGGGCCATCAGGCCAATACACTCAATTTTGCTGCATCTTCTGTGCCTGCGCATTCCCGCTATAGTCACAGATCACAGTAAGGCAGCTGCCATCTGGGGCAGTCCCGTAGACCCCGGCAATCCCCCCATACAATATTGTAGTTCTTGCAGGCATCAGAGATCTACCTGCCACTGATTTCCATGCAGTGCCTGTTCTGTGCTAGCCAAAGTCTGTTGTCAGTACGGATTGGGAGACCCAGGGAAAGGGACAGAGTTGTGGCCATTGACTGTAAATGGTCCACCTGGGACAATTCGTGGGTAGGTGAGGCAGACTATCAGGGAGACATGGCCCTCAAGTCAATACAGCCCCAGTCTTGCTGCAACTTCGGTAACCTTTTGTGCATTCCCACAAAGTCACAGATCATAGCAAAACCAGCTGCTGTCTGGGACTGGCCCATAGATCCCTAAGATCCTTCCAAGTTTGTGTTGGCAGCAGTGATCTGCCAGAAACTGTCTCTGAATTGCGCAAAGTGCTGGCTGCTAGCTGCAAATGTTTGGCCCTGAATCGGTTAAGGGCGTGGCAGCCACCCAGCAACAAAAGCCCTGGGCAGTCTGCAAGTGGGGTGGGGCAGCCTCATCTCCTCAGGCCAGTGCTTCCCAATGGCCCTGTGGGAGGAGTCTGCACAGTAAAGCTGGCAGTGGTCTGAAGATTGCCCCTAGGGGTTCCTGCCTAAGGCACAGTGGTGGCTGCCCGTCTAGTCCCTCATTCTGGCACTAGGAAATGCAGTCTTTCCCTGTCTGAATCTTGAGGGAGCCTCTGACCCACCACCAGTGTCCCCAGTGAGTGTCCACAGATCAGAAAAGCTGTCTGTGGGGCCTTCAAAGGGGCATCTGGGGTTTCAGTCTTCTTCCATCTTACCCAGACAGAATCCCTCTGGTTTTTACAGTCAGAGTTTTTGTGAAACTCCTCTTCCCTGGGTCGGGAAGCCCCCTAATGAGGCCAGGACCCCTCTCCTTCAGGAGAACCTCTGCAGCCTCGCTCTCCCTCCTGATGATCCTCCACCTACTGCAGGTGCGGGTTCAGCCTGCTTCGGGACTTTGCCCCTCCTACTAGCTTCCCCGTGGCACCTTCTTTATATCATCAGACTCACATGTTCTGATTAGCTGGACTTCAGGAGATTCTCCATATTGATTATTTTATACTTTGGTTGTAATTTCAATGCGGACCTGATGGGAGGCAAACCCTGCTTTTACCTAGTCCGCCTTCTTCCTCAGACCAAGACTTTTGTTAAGATCTTGTTCTCAGGAATTCAAGGTTAGCCTTGGCCAAATGAAGTAGATAGCATTTATTCATTCATTCAAGAAACGTTTATGAGGTTCTTACCCTGTGCTATATACCTTCATCAAAGTAGAAAACAACAATGAGCAGGGCACAGACTGCCCTCAAAATGTCCTGACCTCACAGCACCTTCTCTCTCAAACTCTCACACTCCCTCAACTCCCCTCAAAGACTCTCCCTCTTCCATTAATCATTTTATACTTTACACAGTAATAATTTTTGTCCCCACTACAAGTAATTTTTTGTCATCAATTATTTAAAGGAAATATGTTAGCTACTACTTGAGGGTACAAAGATACTAATCCTTCTTTCCAGGAGTTTATAATTTTGTAGGTGTAGAAATGGTGGTGGGGAGAATAAATACAGAGAACTAGAGTAAGTGGCAGGGCTACAATAAGTGCTGTAAAAGAGGCTTACTAAAGTGCAGCGGAAAGTCAGGAGGACAAATTGCCCCTGGAGTGACCAGTGATCCTTCATGGAGGATTTGGGTAGAGCCTTGAAGAACAGTCATAATGACAAAATGAGCTTGGAAGAGTCTGAGAGTATGAGAAGAACAGCTAGCAGAGGTGAGGGCAAGAGCAAAAACACGAAGTGGAAGAACCCCATGAAGAGTGGAGGAATGAGAAGCAGGCCACATTAAAACCAGGAGAATGGCAGGGATAAGCTGGAAGGTTGGAGACAAGGTCCAGGTTGATCTTCACGCTGGGTCAAGGAGTTTGGATTCTGTTCAAGAGGTATAGAGGAGGAAGATAGGTGTTTGAGGAGAAGAGGGTCCAAAGAGGAGACAAGATTTGAAAGATGATTGTGGCAAACATATGGACTGAAAGAGGAGGGAGAACAGAGGACTAGTGAATGGCAAATGGAAGCAAGAGAAGTAGGAAATGACAGGCAGTTGCTGAAGACAGAGTGGGAGTAGAATTGATGGGGCTTGTAGCTGACCAGCTGCAAAGACAACTCTGAAATCTTTCTATAATGATATCTTATATGACTGTGTAAAGGTAAAATATTAAAACAAAGGTTTCTGTTCAGGTTGCTATAACAGACTGGGTAACTCATAAACAACAGAAATTTATTTTTCATGATACTGGAGGTTAGAAATCCAAGATTCCTAAGACACAGCAGGTTCAGTGTCTGGTGAAAACCACTTCTTGATTCAGAGACGGTGTCTTCTTGCTGTGCCCTCACATGGTGGAAGGGTGGAGGAAGCTCTGGGGTCTCTTTTATAAGAGCACTAATCCTATTCACGAGAGTTCTGCCCTTGTGATCTCATCACCTCTCAAGCACCCGACCTCCTAATACCATCACTTTAAGGGTTAATCTCTCAACACATGAACTTTGGTGGCACACAAATATTCAGACCACAGCAACCTTCATACATCATATTCATTATTTTAAAATGTATCCCCATCCCACATCCATCCCACCCCAATGTCAGTTCATCTTTTGTTCCACCTTCTCCCCAAGATCTATTCTCTTTCCTTCTCTGTCCTATTTTGTGTCTTGGGGGACTATGGTTGCATCACCCAAACTCTCCTACCTCTAATTCCCTGTTGGATTTGGCCAGTGAAATGCACTAGCAGGAGATTGGAGAGCAGGAAGAAAGTGTATTCATTTTCTATTCCTGCTGTAACAAATTACCATAAATTTAGTGGCTTAAAGCAACACAAACTTATTAATTTACAGTTGTGGAGGTAATAATTCTAAATCGGTTTCCTGAGATCATATCAAGTCATGTTAGCAGGGCTGGTTCCTTCTGGAGGCTCTAGAGAAGAATCTATCTTCTTGGCTTTTCCAGCTTCTGGAGCCACTTACATTCCTTGGCTTGTAGCCACTTTCTCCAGCTTCCATGCCAGCAGCAGAGCATCTTCTCTCATCTCTCAGCCTCTGCTTCTGTCCTTACATCTTCTCTTCCTCTGACTTTGGCCTTTGTGATTACATTGGGCCCACTCAGATAATGCAGAATAATCTTCCCATCTCAAGATCCTCAACCAAATCACATCTGCAAAGTCCCTTTTGCCATTAAAGGTAACATAGTCACACATTCCAGGAACTAGACATGGGTGTCTTTTGTGGGGACATTATTCTGTCTGCCACAGAAAGGTTGGGGTATTTCTTAGCCCTATTGCTTGAGGCCTGGCAGTGCCCTTCTCTCTACAACTACAGCTCTAGTCTAGTAGCCCCTGTTACATAGCTCCAGCTCTCACTAGGTTCACATCACTATCTCTCCTCCCCCAGGGACTTCCAGACCAGAGGTGATAATGTCATCTGCCATCCTTATCCTTCAGCAACTCAACAGCCCTCTTCAATTGTCTTAACCCTTCCCACACCTCTGAAATAGTCTCATCATTAAACTATCCTCAAAATCTGACACACCCACCAGCTGACACACCCACCACCTATTTTGGTATACTATTTCATGCTCTAATTCACACTGTTAACATATCAGATCTAGAAATGACACACACACACAAGAAAAAGTCAATGTAAATGCAATATAAAGTAGGTTGGCTTCAGAAAAAGAAAAAATAGTTATCCTGTGTCAATATCGCAATCATCACACAAAGCCTAATGCTTGCATCTGGAAAATAAATATATATGATTAGATAAACATGTAGAACAATAATCCCTCATTTTCTCTCAATTATATACAGGGAAGGGAAATAGCCTATAGAGCCCATAATAGAAAGTTTCCTCTTTGATTTCCTTTTGTTTATTTATCAATCAACTCAAGAGACTGACTTCATGACCTAACATAAGTGATTTCTGGGCAAATGGATAAGCCACTAGCTGAGCTGCCAATAATAGGTTTCTATTCTTGCTCAGGCAGATAATTTTAAGATATTCACCCAATCTCTTCTTCTTGCCTGAGCAGTCAAACTGGCATATGAAAATAGAATGGTTATGTTTTTTGACTTCTAGAAAATATTTTTGCTTCTACTGGCTCATCTTTAAAATCTTTTTTTTTTTCATTTATTTCATGTCTGTAGTCAAACTTCAAGTTATCCTTTGTCTTAGCTTAGGTTTTGGATTGTCTGCCCAGCATTCAATGAAATTCTTTTTCTAAGAATTATTAATCTAAAATAGTAGAATAAATAGTATTAAATCCTATAGAATTCCTGACAGTACTTACCAAACCAAAAAGATTTTTTGAGTTTTTAACCTCTCAGTGATATTTTCAAAAAAAGTATTTGCTTAATTTCCCCATTAAATATTCTTAGTAGTGCAGCTGCTTCTCTCCTAGTCTCATTATGAAAAGCTTACCATTGTTTTACTTTTTTCTCTCTCCTATCATTATGATTATGATGATGATGATGATGATGATGATGATTACTATAATTAATAACAAAAGATTATTATAGTTTAGAGTATTCAACGCATTTACATACACTTTATTATTTGATCATGGTCAAGCCTGGTTGACATATATCATAAAACCAAATTAAAATCTTTTTATATATCTTATTTAAATTTGGTATAAACAAAAAGGTACATAGAATCAAAAACAAACATCTGAAAAGTTCCTTCTTTCAATAATTTATTCATCCATCCATCCAACAAATGTATATGGGTATTTCCCACATGGCTGAGTTCCTGCCCTTGTAGAACTTATGATGTAGTGATAGGTGAAGGTCAATACTTTTAAAGAAATGTGAGGAAAGGCACCAACTCAGACTGTGGGATCATGGAAGACTTCCTGGATGTGGTCAGACCTGGGGTTTGTCCTATGCAGTAAGTAGGATTCAGCTGTTTGAAGGGAAGAAGACAGATTCTAGACAAAGGGAACAGCATGTGCAAAGGCAGAGAAAAAGAAATGCATTAGGATGATTAGAAGAAATCACCCAGAGAGCATACATAGAGAGCAGGGGAGGGAGGACTTGAAGAATAGAACATCAGTACCAATTAAAAGCCATAGAAGAGTCAGATTAAAAAAGAAGCAGTCTAATAAAATTCTCTGTATGAGAATAATATTGTTAATATTTGACAAGGAAAAAAGAAAGATTTCATTGGAAAGACACTAAATTATAATTTAGAGCTGGCTTTCACAACTGAGCACGGCATCATCTTTAGATTTCATATATATTTCTATGTTTTAATTTAGAGGATTGTAAAAGTAAGAATGAGAAATGGAGGCTCCTGAATGAAGAGCTTCCCTAAATCTCCACCAAAGCCAACTTCTGATTTGAATGACCAGACAAGGCACCACTTCCACCATAGGGTAGTGTGCTGAAGTCAAAGACTGAAAATTTTTGCTCTGTGACCAAAACTTTTCTAAAGGGTAAATTCACAAATAATAACATGAAATAAGGTACACCATTTATATCAAGTGATAAACACTCAGAATTCTGCAGCAGCCTATAACTTATATCTACCTGTTCCCTTCACCTTCATGACCCTTCTAAGCAGGGACATGCTCAGGCATAACCTTGATTAAGGACTCCTATAAATCCATAAGGGCTATTTCACATTTCTGTTTGGATGAGATTTCTTGAGAGATGCTGTGAAATTTTCTTTTTAAGTGACTGCTATCTAGAATATATATAAGAGAGTCTCAGACATTTTTCAACATATAAATTAATTGAGACAAATAAAATTCACAGAATTTTGTTGTTTTCAATGTGTATTTCAGTTTCTAATTGGGTTAGATATTTTATTTCTAGAAAAATCTAACTTTGTGTGCCTTGCTGAAGTAACTGTGCACAATCAGAACAATAGCCAGGTCCTATAATAGGTGCTGGGATCCTATCTAATTCAATCACGGGTCTAATGGAAGAAATGGGAAGGATAACCAAAACACTCAGTATAATCCCTTGGAAAATATTTTTCCTGTAATGGTTATTAAATAATATCTATCAAAGATTAATTATGAAAACAGCCATTACATATTAAATGTCACCACCATCAATTTGGAAATCAGCCTTTCCTTTGCTCCAGCTTGGCTCAGCACTCTGTTGTCAGAGCACCTACAGGTGGAACCTATGGCAGGCAACAGTGAAGACTTTATTCTGACTTATTTTATTTCCTGACACCTTATGATTTTATTCAGACCCAGATTCCATTTCTATTACTCTCAATCCTTTGCATTTGTTTCCCATAACTCTCCTGCCTCAAACAATTTTTGCAGGTCACTGTTACTGAAACCTCATTTGGTCTCCTGTAAGTACTATTGAAATTGTTCTGGTTTGGCTGGAAGTGCTTAAGGCAGTATTTGAAGAAAGGTTAAAATATGCTGAGGTGCACTTAAACTGAACTTACTATGAGTGAGAACAAAGACTGCTACTATAACTGACAAGCAAACCTTACTTTCATGTACTCAACAGTAATGAACCAAGAGCCTACTTGTCAGGAATTGTGATACATACAGATGACACAAAGACAATAGGTATGTTCTCTTCCCATGTGGGGTCTAGAGTCAGCAGAAGAAACTAGGCTGTAAGTGAAGAATTCTAATGGAACTAACCTGTGACCTCAGATCTTTAGCCACAAAAAAATGGTCCACAGTTAAGCTTTTTAAGAAATGAGGAATATAGATATTCATTATTTATTGTATACCGTTCTAAAGGAGCTCAATCCCTCACACTCAATTATAATCTAGGATCATTTAGTCATGTATAATCATGGGAAGTAGATTCTTATGGTACAGCAGGAGTCTGGGGACAATTAATTAATTACAACCAACTAAGCAAGTTTACATGGATGTCTGAGCAAGCCTTGAGTAGAGACTAACATAACTCAGGGCTGAAGTAAATCCAGGATTAATCTAGTTCTAATAATGATTTCATTGAGCCAGACAAAATGCTTTTTATATGGCTTGGCTACAAAAATGCATACAGTACAGAGTTTACATTTTTTTCTTTCAACTTGAACTACATACCACTTAAGAAATATTGAAACTTTTACATTTACCTTCCTTGGCCTTCCCATAAGAAGAGAAAATGTTTTACCTGTAGAGCCTCAAGCAAGTTCAAGATTTGATAATAGTTTTGTTACAGAAAACTCCACAGTGATGTATGTGCAGAAATGCGGGACTTGTTAGGCTGTGCCGGGCAGTCTTATCTCACTCAGTTGGCCCCTAAGACATTGCTGTAAGGTTATTAGTTGCCTCAAGGGGGCCACAGATAAAAATATCCCTTCTATTTAAAAAAAAAAAAAAAGAATGCCTAGAATTCACCTTAACTCCTTTGGTTAGTTTCTTAAATTTAACATCTCCTTGAGTCAAACACAAAGCAACACATAAATTCCTGAACTACCTCTATCTCGTTTGAGGTTTCTCTCTCTCTCTCTATCTCTCTCTCCCCACCCACCTCTTTCTTCCTCCCTCTTTTCCTCCTTCCCTCACCTATCTACATCTTTCTCTGAATGCTAACTAGAACTTGATGTTTTAAAAACTAAGAACAGGTTGAGGAGATCTTTATAGTTACATTGTAGTAACAGAGCTCAGTTGAAGATAAGCTCCATGGTGGAGAGAGGATGGTAAGTAAAGACTACTGGTCTTTTTCATAATCCCTGGAGGGCTGCAAATTTTCCATTGGTTTTATCAAATTAATTCTCCCAGTTGATTCACATGTGATGTAGGAAAGTGACAACACTCTTCAACAGCCACACCCTGGCAGCTGCAGTGAAGTCAGAAGGTAACAAGAGAACTGCTTCTCCCCCATGACAGTTCCATCTCTTTATACATCTAGATACTAAGAGGATGAAAGGAATTACAGCTCAAATTTATTTGGGGAGTTTCATTTAAAATGACCACACATAATACTGATACTAGAATGAAAATGAAAATTAAGCCCATTTACAATCTCCATCATTTTACAAGGAGAGATAGAAGCATTGAGGCTGGGCCTGCGTGGGTTTGTTACCATCGGCACCAGGTCCAACTGAGTTGGCCTATTTCTGCAGTATACTGAGAACACCTTGTAAGATTCAGAGTCTGAAAGTGGCAGCATTTCCATCTCATTAATTTTTTTTCTGAATTTAGTAAAATCTTAGACTATTCCCAAACTTCCATTGCTCCCAGTGAGGTCAGAATCAGCACTGGTGTCCTGGAATGGGGAAAGGGCTTGGGAGAGACTAAAAGTCTTAGGCAAGCAGCTAAGGACCCTCAATTCAACCAGCATCATAGTCGTTCTCTTGTCCCTCTGAGGGTACCCTACATAGAAAGCTGAAATTATTGCCGGAGCCAGCCGGCTAAGATCGAACAGTTCCCGAGACGGGGAGTGAGGAAAAAAGAGAGACAGACAGACAGAAGATAGAGTCAGGAGGGCTAACAGTGAATACTGCGCCCTGAGTTTATTTAGCACAGCATATATATACCCTTGGATGTGCATGAGAAACACATATGCAAACAATTGCTGACCTTTACATAAGTTCTCTCAAAACATCCTTGTTCCTGTTTTCTGTCTCTTATCCCTTGGGGCAAGGAACGTTCAACTCTTCCCATTAAGCCAAACTTCCTCCTTCAGTAAGGAGCCCACCTGCCCTGCAAACTTCTAGCTCGCAGGCAACTTTAACCCTGTCTGTGGGGCATTCAGCAAGAATGGCTCCCAACAAATTATAGAATCTGCCAAGGCAAGAGGTGAGCTCAGGCTCCTCGGAATTCAATAAAAATAATACCCTCAACTTCTAGAGCCACATCCCTGAAACTCCCACACAGGACACACAGCCCTGTGCAGCCCTTGAACCTCACTTCTTCTCAACCTCCCACACAGTCTTCCAACCCACCACTCACTCTGCCATGCTAATTTTTTCTCCTTGAATTCCCATGAGCTCTTAGTGGGGAAAAGGGAAAATTACAAACACATGAGAGAGTGAAAACAGAATCTTCTAAAGTATGTGACCAGAGTGCAAATGATGTGACTATTTCTATCACACCACAAGATTCCTTTCATCTTCCACGTGATTCTTATTAAAACATCAGTCCCGAGATAGAAGTGTCCTCAGGCAATGGTGGTTGTCAAGGTTTGATTTTTGGGTCAAGAGAGCTTATAACCAACCCCTTCTCCTGTGGTTCTCAAGATGAGCCTTGTGGAAACATTTCATTCATTCACAAATATATATAGTGTACACCATATAAGAGATATAATTAAATGGAAACCAGTCCCTGCTCTTATTTGCCCCATTATCACCTTCACCACAGGCCTCCCAATTTCTCATCTTTCTTCTTCAGTCTCAAACTTTCTCTCCAGTTCATTCTCCAAACTGATATCTCAGGGAGATTTTTAAATACCATTCTGCTTCCCTGGCCAGGTTATCCCTGGTTAAAATTTTCAGTGCCTCACCATTGCCTTTAAAATAAAGCCTGAATTCCTGAATTCAGCAAAATAAACAATTCCCCAAACATATCTTGTTCTCAAACCTCAGGGTCTTTGCATATGCTGCTCTTTCTACCTAAAGTGCTTTTTCTCCTCCTTCACCTGGGGAACTTCTACTGATACTTCAAAACTTAGTTGAGATGTCACCAACTCTAAGAAGCTCCCTCTGATCTTCGGCCCCACCCATTCGGAGTTAGATGCCTCTCTTTTCTGTTCCATTATCACTTGGCTAATTCCTGTCATAGCAAAGATATATTGAATAGTAATGACCTTATTTACCTACTTTCTCTCCAACTAGACTGAGAACTTACTGTAGATAGAAACTATATACCATTTATCACTATATTTATCTTATCTCCCTAGTAGACTGTCTAGCATATAGTAGCTGCTCAGAAATTGATTAGTAAAGAAGCTCAAAGTCTAGGAGAAACAGAGAAGCATAACTGTATGCGGTGTGAGAAATAACAGAGTGGGGTGCAGTGATGAATGAATACAGAGACTGGACACTTCTGCTTGAGAGAAGAATGGGTCTAGGGAGGTATCCCAAAGAAGAAAATGCTTGGGCTCTCCTCAAGGAGGGTTGAAAGATAACCAGGCTTATGGAAGAGGGCGAAGAGAATTGGTGGCGTGTGTAAGGCCCTAGACGATTACCTCGGTATGATGCACTTGGGAATATTTCCCTTAGAAGAATGACTGGTGACAAATATTGGTGGTAGGGTGACAAGAGATTATTGGAATAATCCAGTTAAAGGCCTAAACTAAGCTAGTTAGTGATGGGATGAAATTTGAGAACAGAGACAAATACAAGAAGTTGAGGAAATAAGGAGCCCAGCGTGACCTCCTAGGTTTCTGGCTTGGGGAATGGTGGTGGCATTAACCAGCCTTAGTAATTAAGAGGAAAGACTGCTTTGGGAGAAAGATGGTAAGCCCAGTCTGCTGGTGTTGAGCTGGAGTGGCCCATTTTACATCCAGGTAAAGATGTTTAGTGATTAATTTTGATATAATTGATGTAAGTCTGCAGCTCAAAATAGAGTCTAGCTAGGAATGAAGGCTCTCTACTATAACTTCATTGGAACTTTAGTTTTACTTCTACAATTTAATTCAGTGCCATGAGATTTCAGTCATGGGTGGGGACTGCTGGGAGAGAGGCAACTATTCTCACATCTGCCTCTGGCTGGGTTACATGGCCTCCAGCAAGCTTCAACTTCAGGCTGTGCCTGTTGCCTTATGGGAAGGAAGACAGTTAAAGAAACCTAAAGAAAAATGTTGCAAACATTGGCCCTAAAACAAATTAATTGAGTCCTGTCTTTCATGATCCTTCCATGGAATGTGAAAGTCGTACACTAAGGCCAACATCTTCCACTACCCAAACACCATACCTCAAAAAGCCACTGAGCACTGCACGAAGGGGGAAGTCCTTCCTTCCACTGCACTGGAATCATTACCCCTAGAGAATCCTCTCAATGTAGAGATGTTACTTCCTCACTACAACAAACATGTGTTAGTTATGTTCCCCCACTTTTGGGGCTGTGGTCTTACTTTAGTGCCCTAGCCATTGTGATGGCAATTTTTTCTTCCTGTTCTTGCCCAGTCTGCAGCACCCACCTTCATAATGCTCTCCTATAGAAAGTTTATTTGTGATTCTGTCTGCTTATAAAGTTTAGACTGAGATCTGCTTTGTTTAAGGGATTCAACTAAAATAGCATTTTTGCAGAGCAACTCATTGTGCTTTCCCTGGCTAATTTGTCTTAAGTGACTTGCACTGAAATAAAACATATTTTAATTTTAATTCAAAGTTTCCTGACAATAATGATGCTATGGGAGTTACATGGTATGCTCATGTTCAAGCTTCTTTTATTCCAAATATCTATTCACAAAAGCTAAATGGGAACTGTTTATAGAACCCAGGCATTTCTGACAAATCAAGAGGAATTGGTATTTCACCAAACAGCTCTGGCAACCAGGTGTGAGCATGGCAAAGATTTAGCAAGGGTACTAGTCATGCATGGAGAATGGAGGACCTCATTTTTAATTCAAAGGACTGTGATAGAAAACTCATCATCAAATTTGAATGTCAACCAACCACTATTTACAAAGAAGGCAATATCACAGTAGCACCCAGGGAAATTTAAATAATGCATAATAAAAATTCACAGAGAAGCCCAAAATCCAATCATTCTATACAACATGCTGAATTAGATGCTGCACTAAGCCCAAAGCTGGCACTCTGTTCAATAAAAAGGCTTTAAAATATTTACTTCTTGTTTCAAAGCAAAGGCACCAGGTTATTTGGAATTGTGATATCAAACCTATTTCCTAACTTAAAAATAAAAAATGCTGAATAGTTCAACTATAGTCTCTTCCATATTGGCTAAATCTACACGACATATCACCACAATGTCCGTGGTCTGATATTTTAATTTCAATCAAGGTAAATTAAGCTTAGTGGTCAGACTCAGGATGTGGCCAGGGATTCACCTCTTCTCAGGAATAGCAGGCTACAACCAAATTCTTCAGATGCTCTCTGGAAATGGGTAATCTACGATGCTTTTCTAATCTTTTGGAAATGCAACTTGAGTAGAACCATCTGTGGCTGACTTAATGTTTCTTCAATTAACAGGTAGGAGATCAAATCATTGAAATCAATGGGGAGAGCACAAGAGACATGACACACGCCAGAGCAATTGAGCTCATCAAATCTGGAGGAAGAAGAGCGAGGTTGCTGCTGAAGCGTGGGACGGGGCAGGTCCCGGAGTATGGTATGTTTCACGTTTTGATTCACCTTATCTCTGTTTCTTCCATATACTGTAAATGCCTATTCTTATTTATAAAACTACATCAGTTCTCTAATTCTACCTAAATATATATTTAGCTATCTATAGATATCTATACACGTATGTACATTTAAGCACAAGATATATACGTGTGTGTGCTTTTTCTTTTGCTCTTTTAGTTAAGTAATGTTTAAAATAGCAAATATAGACCATTTCAGAGCATCTCTGAGTGTGCTGGGAGATCCAGCCACCACTAAGATATCAGATCTGTCATAATTTGACTGATAATTTTCTGTTCATTTGAGTTCACAGTAATTTTTCAATTATTTCCTAAAATTGTTTCTGCATCACACTGTCCCATAGGATATGTAACTGGGGCCAGGGGACAAGCAGGAACATATCTTTAGGTGTGAAGATTAAAATGTAAACCTCGGTTCATGCAATGGTTGCATTTCCTTGACATTTAGGGATATTCAAAAAATTCACTTACGTTGTGTATCTATATGCTTTTGAGGAAGGAGCATTTTAATTCATATATTTGCCTTCAGAAATCTTTGTGTTATTTCTCAGCAGCCCATTTAAGGCACCACTGACAGCATTACTAAGGAACATCTGGGTGGTCACTGCGTGACTTGGGCTACTTTTGAATTAATCTCAAGAGTGACAGACAAACAGACAGATATCATTGAAGAACAGCATGACTATCCTGAGCGTTCTATTCTTTTGTGGACTCACTATTTGCTCTATACTTTCAGGGTCTGCCATGCCAGTTGCTTGTCTATAGTGAACTTAGAACAGTTCTACTGACCAACCCGTGGCTTAACCTGTAATGTATAAGTATGAAGCTACCTCAAAGCATCCTTAAGAAAAAATAAAAACATGTTTTTAAATAAGACAAAAGTTCATGATCATGTCAACATTATCTCATCAATTCTTAATATCATCCAAAAATACCTAGTTAAGGTTAAATTCTAAAATTAACCAACACAGAGAGTTTGTTAAATATCTGGGCACACTTTTGAGAAACCCAAACTCTAGCAGTATTTTGGAGTTTCTTCTAAATATGTTTTAAAAATGTAACATTAAAGCATACTTTCTGATAATGTGAGAGCTTGTCAGCTACTTTTGATGTTAGATTGACATGGATTTTGACTGTAAAATAACCTTAGAGATTATGTTCACAACAGAACAAATTTAAGAGAGCAATCTCCTTTAGGGAAGTAAAAGAATAAACCATACACTAAGTAAACATTAGCTCTTCAGGAAACTCTGAGATGAAAGATGCGTGGGTACACATGAGAAACCAAGAAGGTTAGGGAAGACATCAGCATCTTTGAGAATAATGCCCTTAAGTGATATTTCTGGAATCTCATAGTTACAAATGAGAGGGTGCTTCAGGGGTCCCCAAGACCACCGTACATCCAGAGATTTGCTAGAAGGATTTTTGGGGCAGAGCATATAGTTGTGCTCACAGCTAAGATTTATTACAGTGATTTAGTAAGGATACATGGTAGGTTCATAAGAGGAAAAAAGATGAAGCCTGGAGAAATCCACATGCAGGCTTTCTCTCTCCTTTCTCTTCTCTCTCTCTCTCTCTCTCTCTCTCTCTCTCTCTCTCTCTCTCTCTCTCTTTTCTCTCTCTCTCCCTTGAGGATTCACTGGAGAGCACTCTTGCCTCAGCAACAAAAGCGCAGCAACATGTGTGACATTGCTGCTCAGGAAAGTCCATTAGAGACTTAGTGCCCAAGGTTTAAAGTGGAGGCTGGTCATGTAGGCACCCTCTGCCTGGCTTGTACTGAAATTCCACATTCCCCTAAGAAAGGCAAGTAGGTTTTCAGCAGAAACCCCACTGTTTCTACAAACAGTTGAAGTACAGTCAGACACTCTAATCATTTAAGGAAAGATTTATGTTAGTGTAGGGGACAATTTACCAGTCATGGTGCCAGGTGCCAGCCAATAGTCAACTTTGCAAGCGGGCCTTTCTAAGGAGAGCAGTCACAAGCTTGCTAAGTGAACTCTTTCCTGTACCACAAGTAAGCCAAAGAAGTAGCCGCATTCACGGTCTATACAAATGACACCAACGTAAAAGGAATACCCACAGCTAAGGAACATCACAATTCTTTCAGCATCAGTTAAACAGACTAGATCATGAAACAGAATTTTTTTGTCCAAGATACCTAGAATGTATTTTAATAAAATTGACAAAGGCAGCGGGGAGAGGGGGTAACAAAATAAACAGCAACAAGAATGACAAAAGAAAATGCCCCAACCTGCGGGACAGTCAACGGGGGCCCCAAGCACTGAAAGAGAAGGGGGACAAGAAACGCGAAGAATGGAGACAAGACAGGCTTTCTGATCAAGTCTCCTTTATTGTAGGTAGGGGTAGAGTATATAAAGGGGAGGAGGATTTGCATAAGCACAGTTGCCTTGGATACCGAACCCATTTCCTTATATGACCAAAAAATGCAGAAAGGTCCCGGGAGAGGAGGAGGCTGCAAGGTCAGATTAGTTTAAGCAAATGGCTCAAGGGGCCCAGGGCAAATCAGGGCATGTCAGGGCAACTGACTTTATGCTGTCTATCCTATCAGATAGCACAGGGCGAGGCAGACCCTGTCCCAAGGCGAAGTTGCCTAGATCTCAGGTATGAGAGCCTTGATAAGAACGGCTCCCCACAAGAAAATGCTCGAGTTTATCAGTAGGTGTAACCAAGAATATGATTCACTTTGTCCAAATGCACCTTAATCACAGGAAACTGATTTTTCTGTCAACTATGAGTTTAATCCTGTGTTAGTTTCTTTCATTTGCCTTTTGAGATCCTAAACTTGGCATGAAATCCATCCGTAAAAGATTGTTTAAGGGGGTTATGAGAATCCATAGGTGACATAGCCTATCAGCTGTTCAGACTTAACTCAGCCTGGAAGAGAAGACTTCGAAGATGAGACTAAAAAACAACAGCTTGTAGAAGGGTTTTAAGTGATAGCCACCAGCCCTCCCTCTGATACCTACAGAATTCAGAACAGCTTTGAAGCAAAACCCTGATCTGGACTTTGGGCCATGCCAAGCAAAAGCCGATCTCAGTCAAGAGAAATATAAAACTCCCACTCTGTATTCTTAAGATGATCTGTGACAGAGAGATAAGCACAGGGACAATTAAAAAAAAAATTTCATGGGTAACCTGTCAGATTGTTGACTAAACAAAATCAGTGTGAATCCAAGTGAGCTGAGGGAAGGAATAAGTATTCCATTTATAATTACCATAAGACTAATCGTCAGACGACACCTCAGCCAATTCGGAGGAATAAATCAAATGCAGCCACACTGTAGAGGCTGCTGAGCAGCTGCAAAGGGAGTTGGAAAATGATAAGGGCTTTGAAGAAGAAGTTGCTTTTATAGGTAAGTCCTTGAAAGAGAAGCTCAGGAGACAGACACTTCAACTCTACTCTAGTCCTCAGGGTAAGAATTTGTTGATTATAAACTCATCGAAGAGCATGAGCTCCCCCTCCCCTAACATGCATCTCAATGACAGGCAGGAATAAGGAAGCTTCCCTCCACAATACTGAGAAAGGAAAAGATACCTCTTCGAAAGTGCCCTTCTTAACACTGGGTGTTGCTTTTTACATTACATCTAAAAAGATTAAGAGAAAAGAAAGCATGATGCATCATGGTTCTAAAGCTGCAAAGGAATATATTATACAAATTAGCTCCCGGCCTTGAAACACAGGTGTCCTTCATTAGCATTCAAGGAATACCACAGGAGCATTTACTTGATGTATACACTGAGCCACAGAGCCAGGGTCAGAGTAAATAGAAGTGCTATTGGATGAAAATTTTACACAAGCAGGATTTTCTGAGCACTCACTATGCGCAAAGCACTTTGCAGGCACTGAAGGTAAGATAGTTCTGGCCCTCAGTGAACTGATAATCTAAGAATGAGGATACATGTAAGAACTGACTTTAATAAATTGGTGACTAATTAAAAGGTCTCGAAGGATCTGCTGTAATGAAAAAGTTTTAAGTAGATTTTATTAATTAATTGTGGAGTTTAATAAGTACTTCCAGAGTGCTAAGGATCTGTGATAAGCACCTGACTTCTTTGGTTTGTTAAGCATTTCTTTTATAATATTTATAATAATACTTTTCTACTTTTTCTGAAGAGTGTGGGTAAATACCTGCTTAAACTTTGTCTGAATTATTCTAAAGTCCAAGTTAGTGAGTCAAAACTTCATCTAGTAAAGTTGCTAATCATTAGTCTCCCCGTCCTGTGACTACGAGCCTCAGGGAGCCTGGAGCACTGGAACCTCACATCCTGAGGCTTTGGTGGGGGCTCCTGTACCCCCACAGAAAAAGGCAAGGGAAGAGTCTCTACTGCCTTCACCTCTTCCTCAGAGACCACGTTGACAGGAGCATTAAGTGGTTTCACGGCCTTTGCACTAATTCGCCTGCATTTTTTAATAGGGCAAAAGACAGCTTGCCTTAATAATAAATTCTGAAATTTAATTTGAGCTTCTGACATTCATGGTTGAGTATATCTTCCTTTTCCATGAGAGGCTTCACAAATCACTTCAAGCCGCCTTCTACTGAGTTAGAGCCAGGACCAAGGACAGGCTGCCAGGCAGAACTCCAGTTCTTCCCAGTTCAAAGGCTCAAGACTGCTATCTGCAGCATTTAGGCAACCCCAGGAGAGTCTTTAACTGGGAAGCTTCCAGTAAGTTTCCCTCTCATGGGTCAGAGTCAGAAGCTTCCTTTCTCCACTGCTCAGCCAAAACCTCATGTATTATTTTAAGAGTTTGGAGATGAGGATGAAATCCCATTTCTTCACACTGTTTTATTGGAAACCATGGACTATAATGATATTCCTTTTTGGATACTCTTAGATAATTTCCAACATACATTTTTTCTTTTTAAGGGTATATTAAGTGACCTCCTCCCCCAAGTCTTCACTCGTTAGGTATTTTAGACTCTGATAACATGTATTAGACCACATAGTAACCAAGAAATCTACCAACAAGAGCCTCCTTGGCTCTTGAGGTCTAACTTCCTTCCATTTCCAAACACTTGAGTTGCTGGAGGGGATTTAGTGAATACAGGGATATCTTTCCCAAGCCCCACTGAGAAGAGCTCCCACATACATCTTGAAAAATCGAAATATTCCAGTACCTTCAGTAACTCATCCCAGAGAGTCATAATTTAGATTCTGATAAGAACATCCCCTTCCTTCCCCCAACATGAATCTGAGCTCTCCTACAAGGGGCCTGCTTCCACAAAAGTCCAGGAGAAGGCAGATTTCTTAGAGGAAACACTGCTGAACACTGTAAGAATGTTGGAACAGACCTCGAAGAAGTCACAAATTCAAGAGAATATTCTTTATTCAGTGGGCGGAGGGCGGAGGTGGCAATCAAGGTGATGTAAATCAAGGATCCAGGTTAAGAGAAAAGAAAGCATGCAACATGATTTTAAAGATGCACATATGTGCGTGCATCAATTTGACCCGAGTGTTCATATTTTTAGTGTCCCATCCCAAGAAATCCCAACCCCTGGAGATTGCAGGATATATCTCCTGTAGCTCTATTGTAAAGGCCTGGCCCACAGGAGTTTCTACTTCTGGTTGCCCCCCTTTAAGTCTTATCGGCCTCTCATCACTTGGGAACCCCTCATCCCCACAATGTGGCTTCTCCTTTGCGCATCCAGTCTGAATGCCTCTCCACTCAGACTTGCAACCATTACAACTTAAAAAGACTAGATGTTTTTTCCTATTGTCTTCCCATTTTCCATCTCAGGCTTTTTGACAATCTGAGCTCAATTCCCACCCTCCTCAATGAGGACAGTCAGACCCTGTGGTTCATAGCATGAGAGCACCCATTCAAAGTAAGCGTCTGACTTCTCAACCAGACCTAAAATGCCAAAACTATTTCCCCACTGTCTGATTTTCTCTTGTCTCAAAGTAGAGATGACACAGAAATGGTTTTGATTCCTGTGAAGGAGTTTGCCAACAAAACCTTGCTATCCAGGTGCTCGAAGTGGAGTCCAATACCTTAAGACAAATTCTTGGGTAGGTCCAGCCAACTACCATAACCAGTAAACACCAAGTATCCAAGACTCTTTTCAGATGCTGTGCCTACTGCCCTATCCTAGTATTCCCTGGTTAAACAACTCACTGGCTTCAATTTTTAAACTAAAGTACTCTACATCCCTCATTTCTAGTGGAAGGAACAGTAAGTCCATAAGGTCAGATCTGCGTTATTCCAGAACTCTGCCTGCATCTTGCTCAAAGATAGGATTACCCTGATGACCTGTTCTGATGAAGACCTCCCAGTACTTCTTTTTAACTGACCTCCCTCAGTCAGAACCAAAGATGGAAATTATACAAAGCCTTACTCCGGGCTTGAATTATATGCTCTAATTGTAGCAACATCTCTAAACTTTGAGAATTGCATTCTTCAACGTACTGCTTGGATTAAAAAAAAAATTAATAGAATAAGAAACACACTTAGCCTGGACTAAAAAGCTTTTAACTATAATGTGGCTCAGAGAGTTGCTTACTAAATAATCTGCTTTTAAACTCCTGTAGAAAGGTCTCTGGTCTTTTCAACGTATGCTCACTAACAGATGGCTCTGGCCTCATCAGGACCCTGGATTTTGTGCATTAAATGTGCCTAGCACAGTATGCAGCTCTTTGTTTTTCACCTTTCACTGTAGTTTCTACCACAGCCTTCACAGCAATATATTTCCACCATGTTCTGGGCCCTTTTACTTGACCTTCTGGACATGATGTTTCCTAGCACATGTATCTTTCAAGCCTAGTAAAGTCCACATTTAAAACTAAATGAGAGGCTTTCCTGTATGACATTAAAACAGCTTAGTCATTTTTGTGCAAAATTACTTGCATCTTGGCAGGCTAAATGGTAAATTTAATTAATGAATCCTGAAATTAAATTTCCACTTTTGACATTCATTGTTAAGCATGAGTTTCCTTACCACAGAGAGGTTCTACTTGCCATTTAACCTCAAGATGTTAGTTCTCCTGCTTCAGTCTCCCTTCCCTCAGACACACACCATGCTATGAAGAACACCTCATGTAGCAAAATCAGAAATCCATGTGAGTACGGTTCCATCCTACATACTGATGTATGTATAGCTCCATGTGTGGAGCAAGTTAGGCATTTAAATGGGAACTATCATCAGTATATGCTGTCAAAGAGGGGGTCGACTTCCAATGTCTGAGCCGCGTGGATTAAGGTCTTCTGATCACATTAACCTCAGATCCCCTATACTTCACGCTGTATGGAGCTGAGAGAATGGCAGAGCAGGTGTTGCAGGAAGCGGTAGTTACATCTCCTGGGGGCTTGTCTCCTAGTGATTACTGATTTAGATGTTCTGGAATTTCTAGTACCCATGTTTATGTAGGTAAAGAATGTAGCCCATGAGCTGAGAGAGACACAGACCAAAACTGGTCGGTTTCAGAGCACAGCCTTCAGACAGGTATGTACAATAGAATAAAACAGGCAAGATATTGCTGCATCTTTTTCTCAGCTTTATTTTTTTTTTCTAGAAAACAATTATAGCCAGTAAGTCAACTGTGAACTTTGAATATAAATAAGCAAATTGTCAGAGGTTAGGGGAACTCTAAGAACTTATGAGATTATTAGAGATAACATAAATAAAAACATGGGCACACTATGTCTTTTTTGGAATTTGGAAATAATTACTGTGACTGATTCTCAAATGACAGCAGATGTCACTGGAACATCCCATTATCGTGAAACAATTCTGCAAAAATTTTGATATTACCATTTCAATTTTTTTTGACATTTGTGACTCCTTAAAAGCACCTCAGGATGCCCTAAATATTTTGAGAAAAATTTACTTTTGGAATACACATGTAGTTCAGTCTTTCACTAATTTCACTTGCTGCATGCTTGATATGATTAGCTTTACTTAAAGTCTTTTTATTCTTACTGCCTAGATAATTTTTATTCAGCTGCTCTAAACATACTAAGCAATCTTGATTCTAACAGTAATAATATATCTTTGTCACTGGTTCTGTTAATTCTAATGATTGGTCCTAGGCTGTTCCTCCCCTTCCTTTAGGAATGGTACCTTCCAGTCTCTCCATGTGCATGAAAAGTGACAAGCATGGGTCCCCATATTTCTACTTATTGGGCCACCCTAAAGACACGGTTTGTAAAATCTGCATGAATATTATCTTTCTCTAATGAGCTTTTGGTTTTGCATATGTTTTTAACTGATGTATAATGCTCTCTCTTTCATAGTAGCTTGTTTAATTACGGCTAGAGCTCTGGAAAATATTTGTAAATGATTGAGACTGTATAAATGATAAGGATAGAATTTGTGGGTTCATGAAAATTTGAGATGCACCAACTTCCAGGGGTCCAGCCTAGAATGTCACCTTAGCAAGTGGGGAGGGTGGGGAGAGTAGAACAGAGGCAGCACTAGCTGAGCTCTGCCCCACACACTTCAAAAAATCCTCCATGAGCTTCAGTGCAAATATCTAAATATATTTCCTCTCAGCCCAAGTTTAAACAGCAATAACTCCACCCCCGCTTTTTCACAGCAGATGGAAAGAGAGCCACAGACATTCTAACTGTAGGAACTCTGAATTCCATGCTGCATCACCGTATTTCTCTGACTTTCTTTATGGCAGATGTTTACTCAGGACTGCATCTTCTCACTGTTCTTCCTCCATACTCAGTGATGCATCAAGTTTAAGGAAAAAACAAACAAATGACAAATCAGTGTGACATCTTTGATAGCAGTCATAATTTTCTACCTATATGGTGATCACCACTGTTTCAAAATGAACATTCCCAAGTGTTGGCTATATTTTAGCCTAAAATTTGGTAAAAATTCTTAAAGGAAAAAGTATCCTGTATAAATAAAGCAGAATGTAGATGATAGCCTTGCAAATATGGTTTAAGCAACTTTTCACCGCTCAAAGACATCCCTGAAGTAGCCCATGTTTCTACTGTCAAATCGTATAGTGGGCATGTGGCTACTGGCACAATTTAATAGGAATGGGATTTTTAAAGGTCATTTTGACTTTTTAACAGAAACTGATATTCATGATCAGTCCCTATGGTTCACCATAAAGGCATGAATCAGACTGACACATTTCTCAATTCCAATTTAATTCTACCCCATTCATACTGTCACAACCATGGCTAAGCATCTCTCTATCAAAGTCTTTTAAGTTAGCTCTGAATGTTTCCGAAAAAACATTTTCCAAATGTTAATGACCCTGTTTGTTGCCATCAATTGATTTAAATTTAACATAAGAAACAATATTATTCACTAAGTGAATATTTAATTGGCCTAACTGCTAAACATTTCCTCATCAAATAGTTTTATTTGAATATAAATGTCTATACAGACACACACATATACCATCACAATCACTGCTTAAAGATGTCTACAAAACAGAAGTTTTAAGTGTGTCGTTTCTCTAAAGTGTCTGTCTCTCAAGGAGAAGTTATTGATCAAGGGAGACCTAAATTAGGGTATACAGGAAAAAACTAGACAAGATATAAAACCACAGAATAACTATTGGGGAAATCTAGTCCAATGACCATGGTTTAAAGAGATATAGATTTCTGTTTCTGACAGAAGAAAGGCATATACTTGCTATTTAATTTACTTTAATTAACTAGTCTGTAACGCATGGAGGTAAAGAGACCTGAATCAATTTACTAAAGTTACTAGCTGAAAAACAAAGAAGAAGAAGGTGAAGAAGAAGGGGAAGGAGAGGAAGAAAAAGAGAAGGGCTCTTTGTAGTCCACAGACATGTATCTGGTACCTTGCTTGGTGCTAAGGATATAAAGATGAATAAGAGTGGCTCTGCCCATATGCATTCACAAGCAAGTAAGAGTGATAAAGAAAATCAGGCAATGGGATAAGAATGAATAGTATAGGCAAAGGAGTGATAAGAACCCAAAAGACACAGTACACTAAATCTGCTTAGCTGACTTGTAGAAGATTCTACCCCACTCAAAAGGTGACATGTTAGCTGGGCTTTGAGTGACAAAAATGATTTCATTAGTGGGTAGGAAGTAAGGCAGCTATCACATGGGCTAAATGGGAGATGAGGAGAGAGAAAATGAGAGGACATTAAAGTGTGGCTCTATGAGAAAGGGCCTTCTTTGCCAAGCAAAGGAATCCAAATTGTACATAATCAGGTGCCATCAAAAAATTAAGTGGGAGGATAGAAATATCTATATTTGGAGATATACCTTGATAGTATTTTAAGACGGATTTTTATAAGAAACTGGAGGTAGTTAACATATTATTGTAAAAGTTGAGACAACTGATGTGAAGACTAGAATTAGGAAAGTGGTGGTGCAAATAGCATGTTGGAAATGGATTTGGGAGATAGTTCAGACATTTTATTGATAGAAGTAACAAAACTTGGTGAATAATGAATGTAAGGGAAAGAATCAGAGAGGAGACTTGTGACCCAGGGCTAGGTAAAAAATGATGCCACACAGGCAAAGGAGCAAGTTTAGAAAGAAAGATGATGTTAGTTTTGGGCTCAAGTTTCAGATGCCTCAAGAAGCCCTAAATGAAGCAGCCCACACACAGGGCACTTGGGTAAGGTGCTCAAGGGCTGGAGGCAGAGCACTAAGGGAGTCCTGGGGAGGACAGCTGGAGCCATGAGTGTGTCTATCTGGGTGGGATTATGTGCCTGCCTTTTTGCTGTGGAAAAGGAGCCACCATGAAAAACTCTCCAAGTTCCCTTCTAGCCTCCTAGGTCTATATCAAGGTCAAGATCTATACCAATCATATATTATATGATTATATGTCAGCCATTGTTTGATGCTGAAGGAACTAAAGAAAAAAGAATGTGGTGTTGTCCCTCCTCTCAAGAAGCTCTCCATCTCACTGAAGAGATGGGAATAGTCATTCAGAACAAATACAAGGCAGGACAAACCTGAAGAATAAGGGAGTTTGAGACAAGAGCAGGAAATAATGACAGAAGAGTCAGGGCTCCTTCAAGGGAGCTGGTCTTGAGATAGCCCTCGAAGGAACCAGTGAGTTTAGGATAAGAAGAGAAGAGAGCAAAGGGCACAACAATCTGCAATGGAAATAGGATGTTGTGGGAGATGATTTTGATTTTAAGAAGCGAATGGTGTGACTAGAGCCTAGGGTTCCTACCAAAAAGCAGAGGGAGGTGAAGTGAAAGAACTTTGGATGCTTAGAGAGACAGATGTCTGGAAAACATCAGTGAGGAGGCACAAGGAATTCTCAAGGATCACTCTGACATGGCTGGAGAAGTGTTTTAGGGGTTGTGCCAAACATTTTGGGAAAGAGTTTTCAATCCTGGCTACCCATTAGAATCACCTGGGGAACCTGCATTTAAAAAATACCCACAGAGGCTCCTTCCCAGATCAATTAAATGTGATCAAAACGGTTGAGGAAGTGATTGGGGATGGGGGCACTGCAGACATAGGTATGCTAATTTTTTTTACTGTAATGAGCATTCAGAGTTGAGAATCACTGGTAGTTCAGATGAGGAGGTAGATCAGATAAAGAGGCTATTATAATAACCTAGGATATGCAAATGGGGTAACAGAGGTGTTGAAAAGATGGAAGTGAACTATATAGGAAAACTGACACCACCAAGAGTATTGAAAGAAGGATCATCAGTAAGATTTGGTGACTGATTGTGTAAAGGAAATGAGAATTATGGGGAACTCAGAAATTATCCCAAGGTAAGATCCAGAATATCTGTGAAGATGACAGAAGATTTTCAGGAAAAAAATTATAGGAAAATTCAGAAATGGGACTGTTAATGATCTGGGTGACCTTTTAAGAATTACTTAACTTCTCAGGGCCTTAGTTTTCTCATCTGTACATTAGGATTCAGTTATATGATGTCTTGATTCCTTTCAAGTACTAGCATTGAGTAATGTGAGTGAGAATGCAATGAACTTTCAAGAAACAGTAAATAAAATCAAACTAACAGACTTAAGAAAAAAGAAAAGAAAGTAAGTAACGTCAGTGAACTAATGTGGGGGTGAAAAGCCATTAGGGATTTTCAGATGTGTGGGGATGTTCAGTGATTCACATCAGAGTCATGTGTTTTCAGCAGGTAAAACCAAAAATGCACAGAAAATTGGGGGTGAAAGGAAGACCAGAAAAGGAGCGTAAGAATACAGAATTGCACTTGTTGCCTGCCCCAGGCTCTGTGTCTCCTCCCTCTTGCCCTGTGACAGATGAGCAGTGACACAATGGCCACTGTCCCTCATAATCCCAACTTTAATATATGGACACAATCATTCATTGCATGACTACTTGGAGTTACTCTCATGCACTGGGATTTTCTGGAGAAAGGTTGTTAAACATAGTACCTTCAAAGAAAGGAATTGGGTCATTTTATAATTCTTTATGAAAATTCACTAAAAGAAAAAGTATCAGGAATTCTTAAAGTCTCTTTTTAAATTCAAAATGTCTCTTTTTTTTCACATAAAATGCTAGAGGGAGAAAAATTATATTTTCCAAGTGAAATACATCTGTTCAGTGGTCTTTTCTTGTTATATCTATCCATCAGTGATTTATTACCCCTGGGCATACAGTGATCAATAGCTTGTTTTCAAAGTGAAGTATCAAGCTATGTCCAGGCCTCCCAGAAAAACTCACTGCTTATTTAGCATGTAAGTGAAATGATGATTGCCTTTTGGTTGTCAAATACAGTGTAACAGTGTCCCAGTCTTTCTGCACCCAAAGCCCTGGGGCAACTAAAAGCTGGTTGTGCTATGGTTAGGTTACTAAGATATATAAATGGCCAACAAGCACATGATAAGATGTTGAACATCACTAATTATCAAAGGGATGTAAATCAAAACCATAATGAGATATCAGCTCACACCTATTAGATGACTACTATAAAAGAAAGAAAGAAGGAGGGAAGGGAGAGAGAGAGAGAGAAAGAGAGGGAGAGAGAGGAGAGAGAGGAGAGAGAGTGAGAGAGAGAAAGAGAGAAAGAGAAAGAAAGAAAGAAAGGAAGAAAGGAAGGAAGGAAGGAAGGAAGGAAGGAAGGAAGGAAGGAAGGAAGGAAGGAAGGAAGGAAGGAAAGAGAGAGAGAGAGAGAGAGAGAGAGAGAGAGAAAGAAAGAAAGAAAGAAAGAAA
>PVKZ01006325.1:0-36873 GCA_004027375.1 Macroglossus sobrinus | reverse complement strand
GAGCCCTCCAGCTTTGTCATCTTTCAGGATACTTTTGGCTTTTTGGAGTCTCTTGCAATCCATATAATTTTAAGATCAACTTTCTGTAAAAAAGGCAATTGGAATTTTTATTGGGGTTATAGTGAATCTATATATCAGTTTTGGAAGCATTGCCATATTAACAATATTAAATCTTACAATTCATGACCAAGGGATGTCTTTCCATTTTTTTTAGGTCTTCTTTAAATTGTTTTAATGGTGTTTAGTACTTTTCAGTGTACAATTTTTACATTTCCATGGTTAAATTTAATCCTAAGTATTTCATTATTTTTGACACTATTGTAAATGAAACTATTTTCTTAATTTTGTTTTTGGATTTCTCATTGTCAGTGTATAGAAACACAACTGATTTTGGGGAGAGTATAACCATTTTTAACAAATTTTGTTTTCTAATGTTTTTGAGATTGCTTCTATAACTCTTTTTTGGATAAACTTATTTCTACAACTCTTTCTTGGATGAACTAAAATGTCAGAGGATCAAGTAAAAATGTGTAAATGTGTAGATTTGGCCTGTTGTAACAATAGAAAATGGGTTGCGGGGCCTAGGACAAACTGGAAGATGTGTCTTATCCTAAAAAATTCAGCTACAGATTTTAAAAACACACTTTGCCAATCAGAAAACATTCCTGCATACAATTATATTAATGATTTTAGTTCTTTTGGTTACCTTGTACTTTTAAATAATATGCTTAAATTTATTAGAATTTGTTTGATCAACTTTCAGTAGAATCCTTTTACTTCTCATTATGTAGGATGAAGTTACCAGTGTCCCTATTCTTTCCTCTGTTACTTCTTCCCTCTTTTTACTTCCTAACTTCTATTTAATTATATTTTAAATTTTCTATTAAGATTGATATTTTTCATTCTGTTATCTATAATTAAATCTTATGATCTTTGAATACAAAGTGATAGTGATAGTTGAAAATCACCCACATTTACACTGCTATCATTGTACAGATTTTTCTTGACTTATAATGGGATTATGTCTTGATAAACTAATATTTAATACTTAGAAAGTATTCTTAAGGCAAAAATGCATTTAATACACTTAACCTACTGAACAGCATAGCTTAGCCTATGTTAAACATTCTCAGAACACTTAGATTAGTTTCATCTCAAGAGTAATTTCCTTTCTTTTCCTCTTCCCACCAAAAGCAGGAGACACAGATGGGTGTTTTATAGATATGGGATGTGAAAACACAAAACACAATATTCAAAAAACTCTGGCAACATGGTATACTGTAGAGTATTGGTTGTTTACTCACTGCCACTGTCTAGTATCACAAGAGAACATCATACTGCATTGCCTGTCCAGGAAAAGATCAAAATTCAAAATTTAAAGTATAGTTTTTACTGAATATGCAATGCATTCATACCATCATAAAGTTGAAAACTCCTAGGTCAAACCAGTGTAAGTTGGGGACCATCTGTTGTATCACTTATTGCAGAATTAAATAGTGTACTAGGAATATAGAATAGATTTAACATTTGGAATGTAATTAGAGTAATAATCACTGTATTAGCAAACTAACCAACTAAAAAAAGACATCCTCTAATCATCTCAGTAGACACTAAAAAGCCATTTGCCAAAATATAATATCTATTTTCAATAAAATACAGTAGTCTAGGAATAGATGGGAATTTCCTTAACTTCATAAAAGTTAGGTTAGAGAAAAGCCTACTACTAACATAATTCTTAATGGCAAAAGACTGTCTACTTTCCCTTAAGGTCAGAAATAATTCAAGGATGTTAGCTCTCACCACTTCAAAATGTAGACATTGGCACTGGATGTTGTAGTCAGTGCAATCAGGCAGGAAGAAATAAAAGACATCAGATTGCAAAGGAAGAAATAAACTATTTCAGAAGATATGATCATCTATGTAGAATATATAATGGAATCTACAAAAAAGCTGCTACCTGATTTTAAGTATTATGAAGCTACAATAATCAAAACAATGATATTGGCATAAAGATATTGTTGGTATAGAAAAGAAAGTGAGTTTTTGTACTTTCAGTTTTATGTCCCATGTATGAGTGAAATTATATGGTTTTTGACTTTTTCCATTTGACTTATTTCATTTAGCGTGATATTCTCAAGATCCATCCACATTGCAAATAGCAACAGTTTATTTTTTGTTATGGTTGAGTAGTATTCCATTATATAAATGTACCATTATTTTCTTTACCAATCATCTATTAGAAGACACTTAGGTTGTTTTCATGTCTTGGCCACCATGAATAATTCTGCAATGAACATAGGGTTTTTTTGGGGGGTAGATACCTAGGAAAGGGATTGCTGGGTCATATGCTAACTCTATTTTTAATTTTTTCATAGACACAGACAACAGTGTGGTGGTTACCACAGAGAAAGGTCAGGGGAGGTAGAAGAGAGTAAAGTGGGTCAAATATATATTGACAGAAGGAGACTTGACTTTGAGTACTGAACACAAAATGCAATATACATATGATGTATTATAGATTGTACACATGAAACTTATGTAATTTTATTAACCAGTGTCATCCTAATAAATTTAAAAAAATTTAAAAAGTCCAAGTAGACCCACACATAGATTTTTGAAAAAGGTGTGAGGCAATTCGGTGGAGAAAGGATTGTGTTTTCAACAAATGGTGCTGGACAATTGGAAATCCAAGTGCAAAAAAAAAAAGAATTTGGATCCTTATTTTGTATCATATACAAAATTAACTGAAAGAATTAAATGTCAAGCCTGAAACTATGAAACTTCTAGATGATAACATAGAAAATCTTCATGACTGTGGTTTAAGCCGAGATTTCTTATATATAATGCCAGTAGCAAGTGTTAAAAAAACTTAATGAATTGGATGCCATCAAAACAAAAAAATTTCTGAGAATTTAAAGACAAGCTACAAAAAAAAAATGGACAAGCTATAGGTAGGCTGGGAGAAAAATCTTAGCAAGTGTATGTGTGATAAAGGCCTAGTAGTCATAATATATAAGGAACTCTCAGAACTCAATCAGAAAAGAAACAACCCAATAAAAAGGGCAAAAGATTTGAACACTCACCAAAGTTACATGAATGGCAAACACACACATGAACCTCTTTAGTCATTAGAGAAATGTAAATTAAAGTCACATGAAATAATATTCCACATTTGTTATGGATAAAAATTTAAAACTGAGAATACCATATGTTGGTCAGGATGTGGAGGAACTGGAACCTTGTGCTCATGGTAATGTGAGATGCTGCACCGAGTCTGACAATTTCTTAAAAAGTTAAATATCCATGTAGTATCTGATCTAACCATTCCATTCTTAGATATTTAACCAGAAGAAGTGAAAGCATATGTCCATACAAAGACTTTATTTTCATGGTACCTCTGTTTTTAAATAGTTAAAACCTAAATGTCTATTAACAGATGAATCATTAAACATATTATTACCCATACTGTGGAGAATTAGTCAGAAATAAAAAGGAATGTGGTATTGATTGAATGAAACTCAAAATAATTGTGTTCATTGAAAGAAGCCAGACAGAAAAGAATTAATATTGTATAATTCTCATATATACTTGTCATTTATTTGAGATTATAGAAAATTTCATTTAATCTATAGTGGCATAAAACGGATCATTGGTTACACGTGCATTGGCCTGGGTGTGGTGGAATGTGGGAATATTACAAAGGGACAAACAGCTTTTAGGGATGTGTTTGTTATCTTGATTATGTCATGATTTCATGAATATGTATCATTTGGTACATGTATCAAACTTTACCAAATTGTATACTTTAAGTATCTATAGTATATGGTTTTTCAGTTTTACCTCAAGAAACCTGTAAATAAGAAGTAAAATAAATTGAACATGAAGTCATAGTTTTGAAGTTTGCTTTGTGTGAGATATTTTGTCCAGGAAGTCACCAAATTGATGGTCACTATTTAAAAGAAAAATTAAGTACCATATAAAAATACAAAGAGAAACTACAAAATTTGAAAATTTTGACACAGGTAACCAGTGTTACTATTTTGGTAAACATTTCTCCAGACATGTCTTAAACATATATAACCTAGAGAAATATGTTTGTATTTATGGGATAATACTATGTGTAGTCTGAGGTAATTTGCTTCCCATGACCCCCACTCTGCACAATGTTTTAGATGTTTGTTTTTAAAAGTTCATGCAAATATGATCAGAATGATTATGATCTGACAGCTATATGCTGACACTACTGGGAGCTCAAGTAGTTTCTTTGCTTTTTAGCTGCTACTTCTGAATAGCCAGCTGAATTTCTTTTATTTTTTATTTTTTATTTTGGGAGTGTTTTAATTTTTAACCATGATTTTTGCAATCAGTACTTGCAGATCAAAAGCGAGTTTTCGGTTGGACCTTACTCATAGAAGACAGAGAGAGACTTCTCTATTCTTATATACTTGACCATTTCTTCCAAAATACACTTGCAAGTGTTCCTTATTATTTCAATAGACTGTGTTTAGCTTACATTTCAGATCATATTTAGATAAGTGTTTTATTTTTGAACTGTGTGAAAATAAATTATCCAGGAATAGTTTGCTAGGTACTATCAAAAAAGAAATATATACTTATTATTAGTATGAGACTATAAAAATGAGTTAACTATCAAAATTATTTTGATAAAATATTATTTTTCTGTTCCGATATTTTTAAAAAAGCATTTGGCTTTTTAAATAAAAAAATCAATGTTAAACTAGTATTAGTTAAAAAGCAAGCTAGTACTGAAGGTTTTTAAGGAAAAATGTTGGTCTTTTGCTACATTTTCTATCTCTGTCCTTGCATCTACTCTGTTCATTGTTAAGTAGTTTTTTCCAGAAGAAACCATTTTTAATACTGTTGCCTGATTTATCCTGGTGTCTGCCGATTTCTAAATAATATTCTAATACATATTGCTATGTATGATTTTCATAAATGTGATTGGGCAGGCAAAGGATAAATGTTCCTTTAATGTAAGGAAAAGATACAAGAATATGATTCCTTTAGGATGGCTTCTGTAACAGAGGACACAGCACCTCATGTGGAGGGACACACTTGGTCTTCAAGTCCCTCTGGGAAGAGATCACCATAATTGTTAAAAAATTTTAACAATTATTATCTGATAATGATAACTATTTATTTGACATGTATTAGGTGTGCTTTTATATGGTAAAAGTTTGGTCCTCATGACAACTTTATGAGGTAGGTACCCTCATAAAGAATAATTTAGAGCTTAAGAAATTTGTTCATAACCAAAAACATATCAATTATAGTGCAGAGATTTGAAATACAGTTTTTTTTCATTGTAGAACCCGTATTCTTTATTTTCTGCTACTTTCAAATGGAAATATTAATGTAAAAGTAAAAAACTCATATATCCAGACATTTTTGGTATAAATTAGGGTAAATATGTAAAGATTTATAAACTTTAAGAAATTCTATTTTTTAATTATAGGTATGGGGTAAGAAAATGTGTGTAATTTGCTCCAAAAATTGTTAATATTTAGTTTTTAAAAAAATATATTTATTTTAATTAGTTTCAAGTGCACAGCACATTGGTTAGACATTTATATTGTTTATAAAACGATCCCCTAATTGCTCCTTCTCTGCTCTGGTTTTCCACCTAGCCAATATATTAATGCTAACTGCATTCCCTATGCTGTGCTCCCCATCTCTGTAACCATCTACCAACTACTAATTTGTACTTCTTTAACACTTCACCTCATTATCCCAGCCCTCCAACCCCCTTCCTCTTTGTCATCACCAAATTGTCCACTATATTTTTGAATCTATTTTTGATTAGTTTGTTCTTTTTTGTTTCTTAGATTCTGCATATAAGTGAAATCACATGATGTTTACCTTTCTTTGACTTATTTCACTCAGCATAATAAGTTTTAAGTAGTGTGTGAGAGTAGATTAATAAATGCTTTGTGAGAGATTGAAAGACTCAACAATTCTTTTCTTGACGAAGTTTTCAAAATAATGCTCCTTGTATTGCGCGGTTGGTATGTTCCCTACAACTGACCTATTTCCAGAATAGAGCAAGCATTGCCATAATTGAGAAATATCAATTAGGTAATTACTTGCTATTCAATTTAATAGGGATGGAAAAAGGAGGGAAGGAATATGTAAAACAAGTTTGCCTTGATTTTTCCTGATACCAGATAAATAATTACCATAGAAGTGAGAGGAATGAGAGGATTAATGAAATAGTAGTTGGAAGATAACCATCATTAGACATGGAAATACTTAGTTTTAAGAAGAGAAGCTGGAGTAATTGAAGAAATATATGTTTTTCTCACATCTAAATCTTTAATAATGTAAACATACAAACTGGAGATAAGTCTTAATTGATGTAAGAGTATATGAAAGATAGTTAATATTCACTTTAAAAATACTCAAAGTAATGATAGCTGGTCAGATTTTGGTACTGATTATTCAGTGCCAAAAATTTACAACTGAATTATTTGTATAAATTAGGATTAATTACTTCTTTTAATGAGCGGATATTAGGTTTGAAGGTGAAACAGTATTTGGAGTGTCAAGTGAGACTTGTTATGTAATGTTAAAAGCTATAATTGTTTTAAAACTAATTGTGAAATGCTCTGACACTTTTGTAGTTAATTCTTTATAAAGCTATTCTTAAATATTTTCTTCTGTAAGTTTTAACATTTTGCTTCATATATTTAGGTCTTTAATTGACCTGAATTGATTTTTGTCTCTGATGTAAGGATCCAGTTTTTAAAAATTTTTTTCTTATGGGGAATCAACTATTATGTCATCATATTGTGAATAATTCATTCTTTACTCACTGATCTGCAATGCAAATTTTTATTCATGTACAGCTCAGTTTCTAGGTTGTTAGTTCTTTTTGCTGGTTTATTTGTCCTTGAACTAGCACAGCCCTATATTAATTTTAATACCAAAGCTTTATAATAATCCTTGAAAGTCTAATAGGGCAAGTACCTATACTCTGTTCTTATTCAAGAATTTTCTTAGTTATTTTTGCTTCTTTTGTACATAACTTTTAAATGAGCTTGTCAAATTCTATAAAAATTCTCTCTGGAATTTTGTTTAGAATTACATTATATTTATAAATTAATTTAGAAAAATAAGATTTTTACCATGAGATTTTTTTAAATCTATGTATGTATTCGTCTATTTATTTCAGGTATTATTTTATATATTTCAACAACACATAAGCTCTAAGAACATTCAATACAGAGTTACAAAGTGGTTAGTTTTATTTTTAACTTACACATATCTTATGTAGTGATTAATGCTGAATGTTTTAAAAATTATAAATGGTTTTTGGGAAAAAACATGTAGAAATGATTAAAATAAAAACAAAATCTCAGATTAGCTTTTATTTTTACAGTTGTGCTGTACACTAGAACTTTCTGTGATGATAGAAATGTTATGTATATGTACTGTGTAATATGGGAACCAGTAGTCACATTTAGCTTTGAATATTTGAGGTGTGGCTAGTGCAACGGATGAATTGAATTTTAAAATTTTGTTCAATTTAATTTAAACTTAAATAGTCATGTGATTAGTGGTTAAAATATAGGACAAGATAGCTTAGGTTATTGCAAAATTTTATACTTTTCTTCTTAGGACATTTTTTGTTAGGTTTATACTAGGTATTTAAAAAATTATTGCTATTGTGAGTAGAATATTTTTTCAACATTTTCTAGATTATTGCTAGTATTTAGAAATGTTGCTGAATTTTGAATATTTAATGTCATTCCTTGTGACCTTCATTAAAAGTAAAAGGGTCTTTGGCCATTCTGATTCTCTCATTTAGATTTAAAAACTGGTATTTGATTCTGAATCTTTATATTTCAAATATTAAGTGATTGGTCTTGAGTTGTTCTGGAGCTTCCTTAAATAAGACCTAAAGTATGGGTACTAAAATACACAGACCCATCTATGAAATCTTCACTTTGCACTAGATAAAATTAGATGGTGTCCTTGTAGGTTCTCTAATGTTCAGACTTGACTTTGAATATTGAGGAAAATGGTATTCCTAAAGCTTACCTAAGCATGGATTGATTTTTAACAGTTCATTTAAGATCACTACATATTTTCTGGAGCACTTGTTTTGTGGTCAGCATTTTTCCAAGTATTGGGAATACAATGTTAAGTAAGTTTCTTGCCCTTAAGCATCTAGTAGTCTAATTGAGGAGACAAATGTAGAAAGAAGTCACTCTATTACTGTGGCATTATAGAATAAAGGTTAATTAAGAGTGTGCTTTGGAGCCACTTGCAATTGTGTGACTTTGATTATGTTTCTTAATTTATAGAAGCTCAGTTTTCTTGTGAATAAAATAGTTGTATTACTACAAGAAAAATAAATATTATAATATGAACATTGAATGAGCTAATTTATTTATTTTCCATATGTTAGCTAATATTATTTAGCTACTAAGAAGCTTATAATGTCTCTCATGTTCCTGTTATGGCCAAGGGAGTTTAAGTAGGAGGATGATATGGTTGGATTCACATTTAGTGTTAGATAAATCACTATGTCTGCAGTAGATCAATGGATTTGAGAAGGTAGATTAGAGGAGGCTGTAGTGATAGGCCTATTGAGAAATGTTGACCTGATCATTGTGGTTTGGATAGAATAGTTGGGAGGAAGTTAAATAATATTTTAGTGTTATAAAGGAAAGACTTGATAATCGATTTAATGAAGAGGGCAAAGGAGCCAGGGATGATATTAAACTTTTGGTTTCAGTGACTGAGTAGATAGTGATATTTACAACTGAGAGAGTATGAATGGAAGATATGTTGGGAGGGATAGAGAAATCGAGTTCATTTTGTTGATGCATGAGATGAACATGTGATATTTAGGTGGGTATATTTAGGAGAGAGTTTGACTTATGTTTTTGGTGAGTAGACGAGTCGTGGCTGGAGAGATGTACAATAAATATTATATTTAATTGTACTTTTACACCATGCCATTCAATAAATGTTAGCTGCTATCATCATCATCATTATCATCATCATCATCATCATCACTGTATAGGTGGTATTTAAAGCAACCAATAGATGAGCCTTTCTAGAAAAAGTATATAAAGTAAAAGAAGTGGGCTAGAAGCTAGAACATTTAATGAATAGATAGATGAAGAATTTTGTAAGGAGATGGAGAAGAGAGAACTAAGACAGGGTCTCATGAAGTTTAGTGAGTTTATATGACAGAGAGGTTAATAATATCAGATGTAACAGATGTCTAATAACATAAGGCCTACAAGAATCCAGTGGATTTGACAGTAGGATGTCAGTGGTGATCTCAGCTAGGTAAATCACAGTGACATGATAGGAACAGAATCCAGATTAAAATGTATTTGGAAGTAAATGGGAGGTTCATATAAAGTGGGCCAATTCCCTTGATGCGGCCCAAGAGCCAAGCAGTGACATATCACAAGTACTGAATTTTTAAAACTTCCCTTAATGAAAATACATGGCTAATTATATTTAGATGGTTATCAATTTTTTTAAAAATAGAGGCATATAGAAAAATTTAAGAATACGAAGTATAATTCTGTTTGTTTAGGTTTAAATTTAACTTGTTTTTCCTTCAGCTTTCTCTAATTAAATTTTTTTTTTTTTTTAAGCAAGGCAACCCTTGGTTCACCTCACAGATTGCAAGGACCTTGTCAGCTTACAATTTTTTATTTTTTACGTCTACAGCACCTGGTCTTCCTAAGGTAGTCTCCCATTCAAGTACTAACCAGGCTTGACCCTGCTTAGCTTCTGAGATAAGATGGGATCAGGCTTATTCAGGGTGTTATAGCCGTAGAATCTAATTGAATTTTAATCCTCTTCTAGTTTACTAATGAGAATTTAAAATATAATTTTTCATAATCTGTGTACTTTTGCTATTATTTTCATTCTAACCCTGTGGTTTACTCTTAATCTGTTTCTTTATAAGCCTCTTAAATTTCAGCTTTAGTATAAAACATTGTTATGGTGATTAACACTTTTGGCCTCCTTTTCTTCCTTTCTATTACATTTTAATCAATTTTTATTTTTCATTCCAAGAGCCAGTAAACATGTTTAAAATATTACCACATCCACACTGTCTACATGATAGATTTTGCCAATTCTTTAAAATTTTGCAGGACACTATTAGGATTCTTGACTAAGTGGTAATGTTTGTAGATTCTAGCAATTTTACTTGTTTAATTCTCAGAAGGCAAAACGAGTTGTAAATATTTACAGAATAATTTATTCTCACCCTGCTGTGTAGCAAGTCTTAGCTTGGCATTAATATGTTGGTGAGTATGGCATTTCACTCATGACAGGGCTGTTTTTGGACTTCACAATCTCTTTAAGGACACTTCTAGGCCTGAGATTGTTTGTCATGTAGATTTTTGGAGAAATAAACACATTTGAATAAATAAAAGGCCCAAACTTTGTTTTAGCACTTAGTTATACATTATTGCTGTTCTAGCATATCTTAATAGTTATCTACAATGTATTAATGTATTTTATTTATGTGTTCTGATATTAAATTATAAACTTGAATAACAGCATTTTCCCATTTCCCATGGTGGGAATGCCATTAATGGATTTTCTTCTTCTTTTCTTTTTTTTGGCTTCAAGCATGTCTTAAACAGCTCAGACCAGGTTGAGAAAAGTACTCCTCTTTCTCCTCTTCCACTTCTCCTCTACTCCCTCCTCCCCTTTTTCTCTCCCTCCCTTCCCTCTCCCCTTTTTCCTACTTGTCACCTGTTGTCAATATTTATTCAATAAAGTATTTATATTAGTTTAAAATTTTTATACAAGAAAAGTTTTCAACTAATCTTTGGAGGCTTACATGTTCATTGGTTGCAACTTTTAAGTGAGAACTGTATCCAGATGAATATTATAACTACATTCTAAAGTGTTACATGTTTTTGTTTTTAACATATTCTTCTAATTTCAAAAATAATTTATTATTTATGTTTTGAAAAAGCACAAAGAAGAAAATAAAAAGCATCTGTAATGTTACGTAATATTTTTACATATATGTTTCCAATTCTTTTTTAGGAGTATATTGAGATTTTTTTTTTAACTCAATATTGAATCATTTCCCCATAGTTGTACTATAATTTGTTTATGCAATTTGCTGCGTTTTGGACGGTGTGCTTGTTTACAGCTTTACTTTTCTATAAATAATGCTCTAATTGACTTCCTTGTACACAACTCTCCCATTTTCTTAGTGGAAATTTGTAGTCATGCAGTTGTTTCCAGACAAGCAAACAGTTTAAACTCCCCTCCTCCAATTTTGAACTAATCGAATTATTCATTTTACAGAGGTGGAAGCGTTCCAAGAAAAGGGGGAAGGATGAGTATTTATTACATGTTAAATAATGTGTTGGGCATTTTTCATGTATTATCTTTTTTGATCCATATGGCAACCCAGTGACATAGGTAATTTTGATTTTCTTAGTGAAATTAAATGGCTTGCCCACTTCAAAAAGCTAATAATTATCGTCAGAAGCAGGACAATAACCTAGGTCTCAGACTTCCACTCTAACATTCTTTCATTCCCTCAAGAGGTTCTCTTTGTGGAGGCTAGCTGCAGGATAAAGAGGGTCCTCCTGGTGCTTCTGCTGCTTTCTCATCTTCTGCCATTCGGAGTATATGTGTTTTCCCTCTGCTAAATTCAGGCAGAGAAAAGGTTGAGAACTACCACTTTTTAACTTACATAAAAATGTTTTGATGAAGTATTTCTTCACTCATTAAGTTAATATTTATGAGTTTTTATTGTAATGGTAAATAAAACTGACAAATCATTCTTTTAGTAGACTAAATAGCGTAGTGTTTTGATACCTATCATAAGCCATTTCTAAAAATACGTGAACATGCTTTTTTTAACATTAATAAAATTATGTCTATTTAAGTTTATATTTCTGTTACACTTTGCTCCACCAGTTGTATCCTTAAGTAATGTATTTTTATGCAGGAATTATATTTTGCATCTAATATACTCTGAAAGTAGTATATTTTGTTTATTAAAGTCTTTCATGTATATCAATCACCCTATCGTGTCTCTTCAACAAATATATATATTAAAGTGAATTAAAAAATTTCTCCTAGTCATTAAATTACAATTAGCAATAGTTAATAAAGCAACATAAATGTATTAAAATGTTGTTAAATAATTATGAAACAAGAAAATAGTTATTGGAAATACATCCTTTGATGACATGAATGAAGCTAGCCTTTTTATTTTTAGTCCAACCTTTCGTAGATAAATAATACTCATTGTTACAAAAAGACAATGTTCAGCATCGTTTTATTTCCCTTTTTTCTTTTGGAGGTGTAAGTGCTGAGAAAAAGTTCACATAATTGAATGGTAATGGACAGATTTTTGTTTGAGCTGTGCCACTCAGTTATTTGAATTCCTCTATCAAATGATCTGTCATCAAAAATTATTTTTATCTATTAGCTGATAATTTGATTAGGTCCTTCATTTTGTTGGAAGCAAAGAATTAGGAACCACCCAACTTGCCAGTTATTAGAGTCATTAGAAATATTTTGGGAGGTATACCAAAAAAGGCCTTATTAGGGCTTCTTAAATAACTAATAATTATATCTATTAGCATTTTACTTATAGTTATATGTTTACCTTAGTATTTCAGGAGGTGGTAGAAAAACTTAAATATTATTAATTTTAATATGCCTTTTTCAAAAATATCTTTTTTGATAAAATGTGTTTATCAAGTGTCTTAAATATGTGTTAGTCAAATCCATTTATTCAGTTTAAGGCCCTCTGCCTTGGACCCTTATTGGCAAAACTGATCTTTATTGTCAAACCAATCAGATTTATTTTCATGACAGAAAGTGTAGCCTCATTTTTCAATTCAAATAAATGGTTTGATTCGTGTTTATGTGACAACCATCTTCTGATATTTAATATGTGGTAAATGAAATGCAAAGAGCCTTGTTTTAAGTTTGTTTCCTGGAAAAAGTAAGTTGACAGTATCTTTCTTGTTTCTTATTGGAAATTCTCTTAGCTTTGCTTCACAATACTCTTCCTGAAAAGTAATACATTCTTTGATGATGATCATGGGATGGAAGAAATAAAAGTTTTTAAATGAAAAATTATAATCAACTTCTGTCCCATTCCATAATGTATGTGCAAATAGAACATCCAGTCACAGATCACTATTTATAATTTCTGGCTTCATTCTTTATAGGAAAAAATGTTTAAAACAATAATGTGCTCCTGTAGTCAGTTTGTGGTATTAAAGGCAGCTTTGCAGACAAAATATAAATCCTTGTCTAGTACTTCAGTGGTTTTTACATTTTAGGCATTACAGTATAGTTTCATTCAGGGTGGGTGATAGGTAAGCTGTTCTTTTTATAAAGTGGGTAAAGACACTTGTGAAAGGCGGGGCAAGAAAAGAAATCTAAGTGGTCTTTTTAGTTGGACCTCTGATCCATTGTCAGGTTGGTTGGTTTTAGGAAAATGTTAAATACAGGTGGAAATTAAACATCGCAGAATTGCTGTCTTTTTCTTTTTTTAAAAAATCTGTTTTTAGCAGTGTATTCCTTAGAAAGTCTGTTTTCCTTCAGCAGTAATTTGAAAGATACCTGTTCTAATATTTATAGCAACCTCTAATTTATAGACAGGGAAACTAAGACTTAAAGAGGCGAAATAATTTTCTGTGGTCATTAAGCTAGTAAATAGTTTAGTCAAGAACTTAAAAATTTGTTTTTTCTCCTATGTCACACTAGTACGTAGTCTGGTACACAGTAGGTGTTTACTGTGTGTTTAATGAATAAATGAGTGATTTTTTATGACCTCTTAAATACTTACCTTTGTAGTAGTTTTCTGAATTTTGATCTGGATGAGAGGAACATGTACAGATGATTCACTACAAGAAGATTGAAGATCTCTTGTGTTATCAAAGCATGGTCAAGTTTATCTCTCTCCACTTCTTGGGGTGGTGTGTAGGGAAATGACTAATGTAACAGCAAAGAACTTGGGCATTTTTTATGTTTTATCAGTTAAAACAGAGACCTGTAACAGTGTGGTAGTGCTTCTTGATAGTCATTAGTTGTTGATATTATAGTCAGATGTCCATGAGGCAAATGTATTTGTATATGACCTGTATATTTTTCTTTTGTGTTATAGATATGCTCTTAAGGCAAATGACCAAATCTTGGCTGAAGACAAACACAAGGAACTGTAAGTGTATAAAATCCGAAGTTGTACATAGTTTATTTTGTTTATGGAGTAGATATACATAAACAATCTGATTTTCAAAATTATATGAAATATAAAGATATAATTAACACTATGACCATAATTCTAGTAGGATTATAATATTTATGTTACATAAGGATAACACAGGAAATAAGTGTTCCTGTATGCACATTAAAATATGTAGTACTGTATTACATTACCTAGACTACGGGTATATTGGAAAATATGTCATTTCATTTTCCCCTAGATAAAATATTAAATTGTCTTTCTTAATTCTTGGCTCTCACTTAGTTGACTTCCCTACCCTCATGCTTAAGGTGGAGAAATATAATTTTGTTTCTTTTATTGCTTTATGAGAAAGTAAGTGCCTAGTTATTGTTTAGCCATAAGATAAAACACTTTAAATAAAAAGGATGAAATAGGAATAACATTTTGTTCCTTTTTAAAATTTTAATGTTTTGGGAGTTCTATGTTCTGGATAAAAATAATTGTATACATGGTTCTGGGATAGCTCCATTGCTATTTTTCGGCCCTACACTAGTATTTAGAAGATCACTGTCTCATAGGAGCTGTGAAATTTTTAGTTAAAAATTACTGGGTTGAGAGTTCTTTAAATTATTTTAACCTTTTCAGTATCATAAGATTGTCCAAAGAAGGAAGCTAAAAAATTTTTATATGTTTTTATTTTCTTACTAGTCTACATTTTCCTCCCATTATGTTGTAGGAAAGTTCTGATAACCTTAATTATTATGTATGCAAACACCTCATGTCAGATAATACAGTAGAAAAGAATTTGAGGAATTTGAGGCTAACTGTACCTTTAGGTTGGGTCACACTTGATAATACCATAGTCCCACCTTATCCATGGGGGATAGACCCCCAAACCCTTATATCTTGTTGTTGTTTTTCCTGTACATACATACCTATGGTAATGTTTAATGTATAAATTAGACATAAGAGATTAACAATAATAACTAATAATAAAATGGAACAATTATGATAGTATACTCAATAAAAGTTATATGAATGTGCTGTGTCTCTGTCTCTTTCTCTCAATATCTTATTGTAGTATACTCACTCTTCTTGTGATGATGTGAGATGATACATTGCCTACATGGTGAGTTGAAGTGAGGTGAATGACGTAGGAATTGTCACATAGCATAGGCAGGCACTTTGGCATAACATTAGGCTACTCTAAGGGTTACTTGAACACAAGCATCTTGATATTGTGACAGTTGATTCGGTAATCAAGAGGACTCTAAGTGAGTAATGGGCGGGCTGCTATAGAGCATTAATATAACATGGATATGTTGGAAAAAGGGATGATTCACGTCCCGTGTGGGATGGAGCTGGACAGTGCAAGACTTCGTACTACTACCCAGAATGACATGCAATTTAAAACTTAGGAATTATTTATTTTTGGAATTTTCCATTTCTATAACCAGAAAAAGAACTTAATGAAATAAATTCTAAATTCACTAAATTTAAAGTATTAATATATCTCTCTATTAAAAGATGAATGTTTTCAACTCTATAATCATAATTGGTGGACTAAATGAGAAAACATAATGATTGTCTTAAGGTTAAAAGAGCACTTTTTTTTTTTTTAGTATAACACAAAATCTTCCTTTTTAATAACTAGTGTTTACATAGCAAGGTTCTTACACGCTCTAGTGTTGCCACTTGATCAATTTGGCATTAGTTGATTTTTCTTTTGGCTGCTGGCTCTCTGCCTAGTAGTTTTTGACCTATACACTAAAGAAAACTAAGTTGAATATGTCCCTATAAGAACAGAATAGAATATTAAAAATATTCAACCCTAACCCTTCATGAAAGCTGCTCATAAATAATCTCATTTATGACTTTACCATTAAAATAGGCAAGATCTCTTTGTGCTCTAGACCAAGCTTTTAAAAATATGAAATTAGCTATAAAATAATTTAATTATCCAATTAATATTTTCATGATTTGTTCTTATAAAACATATTGCTTCTTAATTTTAATTTGTTTAAACAGTCTTGATTCATCATAATTTTGTAAAAATGTAATGTCATTATCACATTTTTGAAAATGTACCTCAATTCTATGTGTACCAATAAGATTACAATAATAACTCTAATTATCTTGATAATACTTTATGTAATAAATACTAACTATATTCATTAAAAATATTCCTAGTTTCTAACATGTGATGATTCAGATTCTGTGTACACTTAAGTCACTCTTGCTTCACAAATGTACTTGTTATTTCTCTGTCTGGGGAAGACTGACATGCAGTAAGAAAGATTGGTAAGCAATGACAGTGACACTTGTTTCTGTAAGTAGAATGTTTTTTCTCAGGTTCCTATTTTCTAATATTCTACATGCTGAAGATTCTCGTGGATGATTTTAGGTAGGGGAATCCAAGCAATTAGATTTTTGATGGGATTAATCCAAAACTGTAGTTTATCCTTTGCTCTATACACAGTCCAGTAATGAACTGGTTTCATTAGTATTCTGTAGATTTTTCTCAGTTCATTAGAGTTTTAGTTTTTTAAATGGAATAATTTAAAATAAATTAGGAAAACATCACTATTTTATTCAGTAAATATTTTTTTTCACTCATCAGTCACCATACTAGGTACTATTTGAAGAACAGATATTGACTTCATTTATAAATGGAGACTTTATCTCCAATTTAATATCACTTGACATTTAAAAAGTTTCATGATTGGAGATTTTGTATTTATGAGTTTTCTTTTGGACTATCTACAGTTATAGAGGATAGAACCATTTTGTTTCCATAAATATCTGTTCACTTTATAAATTTCTAAATTGCATGTTACCTTGAATAGGGTATTGAAATCAAATCATAGAGTTTCAGATAAGGAAAATTAAAAGTTGACTAGAGTTAGGACATATTCCAAAGGCAATATAAATAAATTTAGAAGTATCCATGCCACTTAACACAGAAGTAATTTAATACATAAGTATCTTTCACAGTTTGCTGTACTATGTAAGGAGTGGGGGGAGCCTCTATAAAAGAGATTCACATTTATTTACTTGGCTTTTCAAGATCGCTACCAAAAAAAGGTGAATTTTTATAAGCAGTGTATGTTCTAGATATGAAGTATATTTTCTCTTCTGATGTTGAATGAATTCTCTTTAATGACTCTTTCATGTCAAAAATTATTTTGTCACAATTACTCTTTTAAATTTAAAAGTTTTGTCTTGTAATTACATATAAGTTTTTGTTAATTATGATCTTAATGAAACGAGAGAAAATAAATGAATTAATTATACAAGGGGTATGAAGCAAGAGTATTGGAAAGGACACTGTTAGACCTTGATCTTTGGTTCAGTATAAAAAAAATTATAATTTCTTAGAAAACAGTCCTCAATTTCTAAATTAGCAGAAGAGATTTATAAGTATTTAAATGATTGTTTAGAGATAATCAGTAACAACTGATTATTATTAATGTTCTTTCTAAGAAGTTCTTTGTAAACATCAAGATAATTTTGTAAGAATAATATAAGAACTCATTTCCTTTAAAGCTAATAGATTTTGTGTATGAGAAAATGTATTTACTTAATGCAAAAGAGAAAAAAGCCCATAAACAATGAAAAATTGAAATAAAGAACATCTAGGAGAAGGTTAAATGGTTAGTTAATATTTTTCAATATTCATAAATAAGGTACAACATTTAAATATGAACATATTTTTATGTTCTCTTTCTCAAGGGCCACTTTCTTTCATATCTTTTAAATTATAAAACTTTGATTCTAGAAATGAATGTTAGAACTAATATCTGTATTTTATAATGACTTGAATGAGGTTCACAGTGACAAAGTGACTTGCTACAAATTAAATTTAATAAACCACGCTGGACCAGAATTCAAGTCTGTTTGTTGATTTACATTGAAGTGCTTTTCTGTTATACCAAACATCTCACTAAGGATGCAGTGATTTTTAAAAAATAAAAGTAATTAATATCATTGCAAGATTCAGTAATTGATTATAATGAACTCGATAGCTATATCAAGGCTCAGTGGCTGATTAATTTTGTAATATTGTATTATGGTTTTAGTAGGCACCTCAGGTCTATAGTTTCTAATGAGTGAATTGAGGAGAATTATCAAATACTATGTTTTTCTGACTTCCAAATGTAAGACACTTCCCAATTTTCCAAGGAGAGGGCATAAATACAAAGAGTTTTGGACAACTTGATTTTAAAAGCTTTTAGAGATGTTTATGAAATAAGTCATATTTATAATTATAATTTAGTTCAGTTAGGTAATACTTTTTATAACTACATATTATATGGAATAATCTCTAAATACTTTTTTTATCCTTATTTCCTTGAACATTCATAATCTTTATCATTGCTATCTTTGTCACCACTAGAACCCTTTTCTGTAGAACACAACAATCTGTGATCTAAGTTGTTTGACTCTATGTATGATACTTTTATTGGACATTTCCTTCAATGCTAGGGATCCCCAACCCCCAGGCCAAAGACCAGTACTAGTCTGTGGTCTGTTAGAAACTAGGCCACACAGTAGGAGGTGAGCAGTGGGCCAGTGAGTGAAGCTTCATCTTTGCAGCCCCTCCCCAGAGCTAGCTAGCTTCACTGCCTCAGCTCTTAGTCAGATCATCAGGCATTAGATTCTCAAGAAAGAGCGATTATTGTGAGCTGCACATGTGGGGGATCTAGGTTGCCCTCTTCTTATGAGAATTTAATGCCTGATGATCTGAGGTGGAGCTGAGGCAGTGAGGCTAGCTCTGGGGAGGGGCTGCAAATACAGATTAACATTAGCAGGAGGTTTGACTATACAGAGACCATAATAAATCAGTCACTTGCACACATATCAAAATCTTATCCATGAGTGGCAAAAGACAATTAAGTTGCATCTGTGGGTAGGCTTAATAGTGGCAAGTGAGTTGATGTACTTCAGTTGTACAGCTGCATCTGGTGGTATCTGATTCTACATTATGGTGAGTTGTATAATTATTATGTATTACAATGTAGTATTAATAAAAATCAGATGTACAGTAAATAAATGTAATACACCTGAATCATCACGGTCCCCGACAACCCCCTTCCCCCGCACCCCAAACTCTGGTCTGTGGAAAAATTATCTTCCATGAAACCATTCCCTGGTTCCAAAAAGGTTTGGGACTGCTGTCCTAAGTTACAAATGCCTTACATGAGAAAAGGTGTTTTTTGATTTTTATGTATAGTCTGGTCTTTGTAAGGTAACTATTAACTATATTGCTTTTTAAAAGGATCTTAAAAAAGCTCTTTATAATAACATTCATCATTTTTGCTTATGGGATTGTGCCTCCAGGAATAAGTACTAAACGTTAGATTTCTTTGCTCCTTTTAAAATTAATACTATAAAGTGACTTCTGTGAGAACATCAAACTAGCATTGACTGAATTTTTTTCAGGTTTTTATATAGATTCCACAAATGCTTCTCAAGTAATTTGTGACCAGAGTTCATGCCTTTGGGTGAACTTTTGACTATCCTACTTTAAAATTCTAGGATTTCAGTTTTTTCTTATCCTAACTGGATTATGAAACTTCTCAAAGGTTTGAGTTAATATTTTATTATTTAAAAGAAAATGATTAACCCTGTCATAAATTAGAACTCATTACATGAGATAAATTTAGGATTAACCTTGGTCTTATATTCATGCATGTATGGTCAATGAAAAATGTATGTCGTTAGTGGTAAATATTAAAACTCTCAAAGGATTGAATTCTAAATTGCCATCTTCTGCTTTTGAAGACATGTGTGATGTCTGGACATTAGAAGAAACTTAGTTTGTTTATGAGTTTTATCACAGACTGTAACCTTGGTGTATCAGTTAGGTTTCAATTCCACTATGAGTATTAAGAAATAAGGAATTTATTAAAGGAGTTAAACTTTATTCATTGTGGGAAAAATTATGTAAGTACAGGTCCAAAAAAGATCAGAGAAAAGTCGCTAACTACTCCTGATGTAGGTTAATGAATTTAATAAACAGCTAGGCTTGTCTAACTGCTGGAGTGAATTGTGAAGCGGGTACGCAGGTTGTTGGCTCTTTGCAGCTACCACTTCTATGGCTTTTCAGTGGACCATCTGGTGATAGGCTTGAAAAGTGATCTGGAGATGGAGTGGGGATAAGTAAGGACACACTGGAATTCTGCCCATACTATTCTGTCTATCTTTCACTACCTCTAAGCAATAATTGTTTGGAGTGAAATGGCAGCTGCTTCACTTGTACTCCCTCCCCTAAATTGTATACAGATTTTTCTTGTTAATCCTAACTCAAAACCATATAGGAAAGGAAATTCTGGGAAATGTAGCTCTAATTAACACAGTATCAAACTATATCACTTGGTTTAATCACTTAATCTTCTGAATTTAATGTCCTTATTTGTAAAATGGTGATAATTTCATCTTTTCTTATTAGGTTTCATAAGGATTAGATGAAATTATATATATGAAAAAGTTTTGAACTATGAAGAACCATGTAAAGGTTAGTTGTGATAGAGGTTTTTGTGAACACAATGATGTTTATTAAAAAACCCTCTTGAACTGTCTTTGCACCTTGAAATGAAGTCTGTCAGATATTGTGGGTTTAGATTAATGTTTTGCTATTATCTATTAAGCAAATGAGTTCTTTAATCAACTACTTCTCTTTTAGTCTATTGAGTAATCCCTATGAATATAGTTTCTGAGTTTCTGGTATAAAATTCCTTAGAAAAGAAGAAGGGTAATGGTCTTCTTTGCTCTCTACCTCTGACTGTGTGTGTGTGTGTGTGTGTGTGTGTGTACAGAAGGGTAAGGTATTTTCTAAGGTATCCAGAGCTTTTTTCACTATGTGATGTCTTTGGGGTGAATATTCAATGGGGTCAACATGGAATGGAGAGAGCGGAAACTGCTGGTATGCTGAATCCTTTTTTGTTTTTGATCTAAAACAAACAGGAATATTTTGAGAATGAAGCTATGACATATCTACCTGAAAAATAATGTAAAGGTATGCCAACACTGTTTCCACTTAAGGATTGAGTCAAACTTTTTAGGAATGATATGGCTTTGAAAGTTTTGGGAAATTTTTAGTGTCTATTAACAGCTAATCTAATTCTTGAAAACATTTTCTCCATTGATATAATTATTGATTTATTTTTTTAAAAGTATTGAACAATTAAATAATATATTAAAGAACAAGAAAAGAGCATTATTTTAATTGCTTTTATGCTCTAATTTTCACAGCAACCTGTAGAGGTAGATATCATTCCCATTTTATAGGAAACAGGTTTAGACTGTAGCTTGTTTTATAGTAGAAGATGGACTGTGATTTGATTTCAGGTCTTTTTTTATTGCTTTCCATTTTGCCTAAGTTCAGTGACTTAGGATAAAGAAGATTTTTTACTTTTTTTGGAGGAATGATACTATTTAAAACAAATACACTTCACAAAATGTTTAAAGGTATTTGTGATGGACATTACATTTTATAAATTAAAATATGATTTATTAGAAATATGCTATAATTTTTAGGTAATACTGTGTTTTGGGGGAGTTGGCTGATGGTAAAATCTGAACTCATGTTGATGAATAGAAAGCCAATATTTCCAACAAACTATGTCTTGAGTTGTGTTATAAATTTATTCTTTGTGGTGCTAGCTCCCTCTGTAGAATTTCATTAAGATTGCAACTTGGTTTTTTCAATTACTTACCAAAATGCTTGAAACATTATTTAGAATAGGTTTTAAATTTTTCTTGTAAAATTTTCTTTATATCTTAATAACTTCCAGAGTTTTTCTTGTGAAAATGTTACCTTTGTAAAAATGTCTCAGTGTATATACTAAATTTTAATACTATATATGAAATGAAACCACCTTACTCAAACATTCCTACTACTTTAATGCTTTGTTTGGGAAGGCCAGGGATACCTGCGATTTCTAGGTCAGTAATTCTGTGTTGGGTAAGACCAGAGAAGGTAGAAAAAGCCTGATGGGAAATTAAAAACAATATTTTGGAGTTTAACTGGATTCTACATACCATATTTAAAATTTTCCTTTTTTTCAAAGAGTTTTTATAAAATGTTGACTTGGATGGGAAAATGTTCATTAACTTTCTATTCAGAAAAGAGACAAAAAATTTCTGCATGGTAGAAAGAGCAAAAGAAATATTTTAGCAAGATCCCAAAATTGAACAAAGAAATGCAGAAAAAATGCTTCACTTACACAATTAGCATAAATTTATGCTCTTGCAAGGAAAACTCTTTGTTACCTGTCCCTACCACCAATTTTCCTTTGTGAGAGTTTGGATACTTCTTTCACCACCACTTTTTCTCCTTTCTCCCCCAAACTATTTTGTGTTTAAATATTATATCATGTAATTAGCTCTTAGAAGATGCTTTCCGTACTAGAAGGAGGGCAGAGGGAATGTGATTTTTAGATGTTTTTTTAGAAAAATGGGCAAACTGATGTCAACCATAAAGCTATGGACTATGTACAACATAATAATGAGGATAGGCAAGAACTAAAGTTTACATGCCCTTTTAGTTTATAATAATTTATATTTTCTTCTAAGTAGAATTGAAGGATATTGTTAGGATCATGGCACGAATGGGATTTTAAACAATTTTGTTAGATAATTTTTTGAAGTCTTTTAAAAATACCATTCTGTTAAAGTATGATATAGTTTACACAAACACTGGCATGCATTATGGTGGCAAAACAATTTAAGGATGATTCTTATTTTTATATTTGTTGACCTTGACTCTGATATCAAATTTGATATCAAAGAATTGTTTAAAAGAATAGAATGGAACCAGTTTTTGTAAAATATATATCCATTCTTCATTATCATTAAAGCAAATATGTTCTTGAAATAGTAATATCGTTTTCTTTTATCAGCAAAATGTTTATTTCAATAAATATTTTGCTTATAGTTTTTATTATTTAATCAGTTACCTTCTCACAGTCTTTAAACTAATCTATTTTGTATTAGACTCTGGAAGAAATCTAGAGTGGACTTCCTTTACATTATTATTGGCTACTTAAGTCCATGTCATTTTGAATTTGGTTTAACCTACGTGTCACGTGTTTAGTAGTGAATCCCAATGTTAATATTTCCTATAATCTTTATTTAAAGTTTTCTTTATTTAAAAATTAGCTTTATTTTATTAATACCTGTGAAACCATGAGTTTTATGTATTTATTTAAATATAAAACTATTAAAGTAAAAAATGTTTTCCACTTAAAGTTGTCTCAAGTACAAGTTGACATATGCTTTCTGATTTGATGCACTGAGGACAGAATATCTCATGTATAGTATTCTTACCTAAAAAAAAGGACAAATTTGATTCAGAGGGAAACATTAGACAAACCTAAATTCAATGAAACAGCTAGCCTGTACTCTTTTTACAAGAGTTTCTGTTGTGAAATATGAAGACTGAGAAACTTTTCCTGATTTAGAGACACCAAAGAAGCGTAACTACTGAATGTAATGCGTGATCCTGAATTGTATCCTGGGAGGAAAGATGAGTATTATAAAGGACATAACAGATAGCTGGCAAAATTGAATAAGGACTATAGGTTAAGTAGTAGTATTGTAGAAATTTTAAATGTCCTGAATTAATAAATGTACTGTGGTTTTGAAAGACAGTAGTCTTGTTTTTAAGAAATAACACACTCGGGTATTTGGGGGTAAAGGGTATTGATGTCTGCAATATACTCAAATGATTCAACAATAACTGAGTAATAATTTATTAGAAATAGTAATAAATAGTTTATTCTTAGAAATAGTAAAAATAAATTTCTATGTTTCACCGTTTAGTGGGTTATTCATGATAATTTTGATTATTCTTGGTTTTACAAAAAGGTCGAAAGTTAACTAAAGTCTTTTGATTTTTATATCTAAGTTATGTCTTCATCAGTGTAAATCAAATTTAACAGCAGTTTCTTTAAGAAAATGAGATAGACTCCTAAGATACAATTTGGTGCCTCTTTCGTTATTTCTTGAAAATTATCAACTTAAGTCTTCTTAGCAAAGAACAAAAAACTTTGTTTTTTTCTCTAGCATTTGGGTTGACTATGTATAAGTGCCTCTAATTCTAGTAGCCACCTACTATTAGTGATTAAGTTTGAAATAAGTTCTATGACTGTCCTCTTAGACCTGAATTCTGGGAGAATTTTTTTTAATACCAATTTTAGATTTCTTTTCTTTTTAAAAATCTTTTTAAGTATGTCTGCCTTTGTAACAGACATCTAAACAAAATAACTTAATCTATAAATGGAAAATTTTATTATTTAACACAATCAATCTGGATGTAAAGGTTGGTTAATTCAGTGTGCTCCAGGAACATCATCGGTGAGCCTTGGATCTTTCTGTTTTTCTGCTTACCATCCCCAGTGTTTTTTTTAGGCTGGTACTCCTCATGGTTACAAATGGCTATTGCAGTTCTAGAGGTCTGATGTATTTGACAGTATCTGGAGACTCGAAGGAAAGTCTCCTTCTTGTGGTCCTTTTTAAGAGCAAGAAGAGCTTTCCCAGATATAACCTGGTAGATTTCTTCTTACTATTAACTTTTGTTACATCACATGCCCATTTCTAAACAAGTGACTGGCAAAGACAATACAATTATCATGATTTGGCTTATTCTAATAAAGAATCGTTCCATGGGGTAAAGCAGTAGGCCCTTTAACAACTGCAAAATTTAGAGTTCCTTTGGAAAAGGGAAATAGCTGTTGGTTTGGGAACTAACTCACCATGTTTAAATAAAATGGCCTGTCAGATTTCCCTAAGAACACAGCAACTAGGGCTATACCTACAAACTGGTTCAGCGAGAGATTTCCTAAAACTATTTTCTGTTATCTTTATACTTTATTATTGTGCAATTGAAGAAAATTAAAATTTTTAAAAATTAAAAATTTAAACCCATTCACTGACAGTAACCAAGATATAAAAATATGTGAAATTGAGTTAGTATTTTTGAAAGCATGGAAGATTTTTGCTCTTTTTAGATTTGAAAGAAATGTTCATATTTATGTGGCCTCGTAGGGGATACTGCTTCCTTTTGTCTTGACACAATTTTCAGCCTCTTCTTTGGTTTCATCTTCAACAACCTAGCAGGCTATCTTTAAAAATAAACAAAATTATTTACTACCTCTAGACCAGGGAAGACACAAAAATACATTCAGAAGAATTGTATATAGTGTAAACTGCTGCTTTGATTAGTACTTTATATTTGAGAAGAGATGCTGCATATTTTTAGGAGATCACAGTGGGGAAGCTGGTCACAATTCTACTGCCTCCTATCAACATCACTGTAATAAAATAATGTGCCACATAATGACACCGATGTTTCTGTCAATGATGGACTCGCATATACAATGATGATCCCATAAGATTATAATGGAGCTAAAAATTTCTATGGCCTAGTCACAGCTCTTGTAACATCATAGAGCAACATGTTACTCAGGTTTGTGATGATGCTGGTAAAAACAAACCTACTGTGTTGCCAGTCATATAAAAGTGTAGCACATACAATTATGTACAGTTACATAATACTTAATGATAATAAACAATTATGTTACTGATTTATATATTTACTATACTTTTAAATTATTTTCAATTTTTATTTTTTAATTAGAGTTGACACTCAATACTTTTTTGTATTAGTTTCAAGTATATAGCATAGTGGTTAGACATTTATATAATATATAGAGTGATCCTCTTGATTATTCTAGTACCCACCTGACACTATACATAGTTATTACAGTATTATTGACTATATTCCCTGTACTGTACTTAATATCTTTGTGACTATTTTGTTACTATTTGTACTTAATCCCTTCACCTTTTTCACCCAGCCCCCGCAACCCCCTTCACATCTGGCAACAACCAGGTTGTTCTCTGTATCTATGAGTATTTTTCCATTTTGTTTATTTATTTTGTTCTTTAGATTCCATATATAAGTGGAATCATATGGTATTTGTCTTGGTCTGTCTGACTTATTTCACTTATCATAATACCCTCTAGGTCCATCTATGTCATAACGAATGGTAAGATTTTTTTTTTATGGCTGCATAATATTTCATTGTACATATGTACCACAGCTTTATCCAGTAGTCTATTGATGGACACTTAGGTTGCTTTTGTATATTGGCTATTGTAAATAGTGGTGCAATAAACATGGAGGTGTACATATCTTTTCAAATTCGTGTTTTAGTTTTCAGAGTGCAATTGGTGGGTAATAAGGTAGTTCTATTTTTAATTTTTTGATGAATCTTCATACTGTGTCCATAGTAGCTGTACCATTTTGCAGTCCCACCAACAGTGCATGAAGGGTTCTTTTTTCTCCACATCCTCACTAACACTTGTTTTTAGATTTATCGATGATAGCCATTCTGAGAAGTGTGAGGTGATATCTCATTGTGGTTTTAATGTTCATTTCTCTGATGATTAGTGGCCTTGATCATCTTTTCATATGTCTTTTGGCCATCTGAATGCCCTCTTTGGAGAAATGCTTAATTGAGTCCTTTGCCCATTTTTTAATTGTATTTTTTATTTTTTGCAGTTGAGTTATAGATTTTGGATACTAACCCCTTATCAAATATATCATTGGAAAATAGCTTCTCCCATTATGTTGTCTTTTCATTTCATTTTTGGTTTTCTTTGCTGTGAAAAACCTTTGTAGTCTTATTTATTTTTTTCTGTTTCTGTTTCCCAAGAAGATATAGTAGAAAAATTATTACTAAGAGCAGTGTCAGAAAGTTTAGTGCTTATGTTTTCTTTTAGGAGTTTTATGGTTTTGGTCTTACGTTTAAGTCTTTAAGATATCTGGTTTGATATTCGGTAGTGCGATACCTCTAATTTTGTTCTTCTTTCTTAAGATTGCTGTGGCACGAGGTCTTTTATGATTCCTTACAAATTTTAGGATTATTTGTCCTAGTTCTGTGAAAAATGCTGTTGGTATTTTGACAGGGATTGCATTCAAGCTATAGATTGCTTTGGGTAGTCTGGACATTTTAACAATGTTAATTCTTCCTATTCATAAGCACACTATATGCTTCCATTTATTTGTATCTTCTTCAGTTTCTTTCTTCAATGACTTCTAATTTTCTGAATATATTTTTTTTACCTCCTTGGTTAAATTTATTCTTAGGTATTTTATTATTTTTTAATGTAATTACAGATGGAATATTTTCTTAATTTCTTTTTATTTTTTATTATTTTAATTATTATTATTTTCATCATAGTGACTGGTTATTGAAATTTAGTAAGTTTCAGGTGTACAATTAAACAGTAAGGCATATATTAATTTCTCTTTCTTATAGTTCATGATTGGTGTATTAAAATGCAACCAATTTCTGAATATTAATATTGTATCCTAATACTTTACATAATTCATATACAAGTTCTAACAATGTGTGTGTGTGTGTGTGTGTGTGTGTGTGTGTGTTTGTGTGTGTGTGGAATCTTTAGGTTTTTTTTTTTTATATGGTATCCTGTCATCTGCAAATAATGACAGTTTTCTTCTGTTCCAATTTGGATGCCCTTTTTTTCTTTTTCCAGTCTGATTGCTGTGGCTAGGACCTCCAATACTATGTTCAGTAAAAGTGAAAGTGGACATCCTTGTCCTATTTCTGATCTTAAAGAAAACACTTTTAGCTTTACCCTATTGAGTATGATTTTAGCTGTGGGTTTGTCATATATGGCCTTTATTATGTTGAGATATGTTTTCTCTATTCCTACTTTGCTAAGAATTTTGTCATAAATAGGTACTGGATTTTGTCATGCTTTTTCTGCATCTATTGATATGATCATATAATTTTTATTTTTCAATTTGTTAATGTTGTATATCACTTTAATTGATTTGTGGTTATTGAACCAATCTTGCATTCTAGGAATAAATCCAACTTGATCATGGCGTATGATCTTTTTAATGTATTGCTGAATTCAGTGTGCTAATGTTTTGTTGATTTTTGTATCTATGGTCATCAGGGATATCAGTTTATAATTTTCTTTTTTTGTAATGCCTTTTGTTTTGGTATCAGGTAACGATGGCCTCATAAAATGAGGTTGGGAGCTTTCTTCCTCTTGAAATTTTGCAATAGTTTGAGAAGGATATGTCTTAATTATTCTTTGAATGTTTGGTCAAATTCACCTGTGAAGGCATCTGGTCCAAGACTCTTATTTCTTGAGAGTTTTTTGATTACTGATTCGGTTTTGTTAGTAGTAATTGGTTGGTTCAGATTTTCTGTTTGTTTTTGACACAGTCTTGGAAGATTGTATGTTTCTGGGAATATATTTATTTATTCCAGATTGTCTAATTTATTGGTGTACAATTGCTTATAGTATTTTTTTATAATTCTTTCTATTTCTGTGGAGTCAGTTGTCACTTCTCTATCATTTCTGATTTTCTTTAGTTGAGTCCTCTCTCTTTTTTTCTTGATGGGTCTGGTTAAAGGTTTGTCACTTTTGTTTATCTTTTCAAGGAACCAGCTCTTGGTTTTATCAATATCTTTTATTGTTTTTGTAGACTCTATTTTGTTTATTTCTGCTCTGATTTTTATAATTTTTTTCTTTCTACTTACTTTAGGTTTTGTTTTCTACTCTTTCTAGTTCCTTTAGGTATAAGATTAGATTTTAAAAATATATTTGAATGCCTTTACCCTTGTCTACCCTCCCATCCCCTTTCCCTCTGGTAACCACTAAGCTGTTATCTGAGTCTGTTTTTGTTTATTTGTCATGTTCATTTGTTGCTTTCAGTTTTATATCCTACATATGAGTGAAATCATATAGTTCTCAACTTTTTTTAGGTTGTTTGATATTTTCTTGTTTCTTGAGGTAGGCTTGTATTGCTATGAATTTCTTTCTTAGGACTGCTTTCACTGTGTCCCATAGATTTTGGATTGTTGAATTTTTCATTTTTTTGAAGATATTTTTTTATTTCTTCTTTGATCCGTTGTTAACCCATTCATTGTGTAGCCTCCAGTGTTTGTGTGTTTTTCAGTTTTTTCTTGAAATTGATTTCAAGTTTCATACCATTGTGGTCAGAGAAGGCACTTAGTATGATTTCAGGCTTCTTAAATTTACTGAGACTTGTTTTGTGGTCTAACATGTGGTCTGTTTTGGAAAATGTTCCATGTGCGCTTAAGAAGAAATGTGGTGAAATGCTCTAAAAATATTTAAATCCATCTGGTTTAGTGTGTTATTTAAGGCAACTGTTTCCTTGTTGATTTCTGTCTGGAAGATCTGTCCATGGGGTGCTAAAGTTCCCTATTATGACTGTATTACTGTCAATCTCTCCCTTTATATCTGTCAATATTTGCTTTTTATATTTAAGTGCTTCTGTGTTGGATGAATAAATGTTTACTAGAGTTATAGCCTCTTGTTGGATTGGATTGATTCCCTTATCATTATGTAATATCCTTTTTTGTCTCTTATTTTAGCTTTTGTTTTATTGTCCATTTTCCCTGATATTAGTACTGCTACTCCAGCTTGTTTTCTATTTTCATATGCATGAATTATCTTTCTCCATCCCTTTTAATCTGTGTTTTTTGATCTGAAGTGGGTCTCTTGTAGACAGCGTATATGTGGGTCTTGTTTTCTTATCCATTCAGCTACTCTGTGTCTTTTGATTGGGGCATTTAATCTATTTACTTTTAAAGTGATTATTGAAAGCTGCATAGTTATTGCCATGTTATTATTCATAGCTATGTTCCCCTGCTTCTTAAAGAAGTCCTCTAACATTTCTTGTAATACTGGCTTGGTGGTGATAAATTCCTTTAGCTTTTTCTTGTCTGGGAAGCTCTTTATTTAACCTTTAATTTTAATTGATAGCTTTGCTAGATAGAGTACTATTCGTTGTAGGTCCTGTTTTGCATCATTTTGAATATTTTGTGCCAGTCCTTTCTGAACTGCAGTTTCAGTTTTCAGTTATTTCCTCAAATAGGTTCTCAATCCCTTGCTTCCTCTCTTCTTCTCTGGTATCAATGATGCTAATGTTGGTTCACTTAATCTTGTCCCAGAGGTCCCTTAAAGTATCCTTTTTTTTTTCTGTTCCAATTGAGTGTTTTCTGCTATCTTATCTTCCAAATCACTGATTCAGTCTTCCACTCCAGCTAATCTACTGTTGATTCCTCCTAAGGTATTCTTCATTTTGGTTATTATATTTTTTATTTCTGATTGGTTCTTTTTATACTTTCTTTGTTCTTTTTTATGCTTACTATGTCTTTTTTAAAGTTGTCACTGAGATAATCTATTCTCCCCCTAAGTTCATTGAGCAAAATCAGTATGTTGGACTCTGTATCTGGTAGGTTACTTGTCTCGATTTCATTTAGTTCTTTTTCTGGCATTTTCTCCTGTGATTTCATTTGTGACATGTTTCTTTGTTTTCTCATTTTGGCTGCCTCTCTATGTTTATTTCTATCCAGTAGGTAGATCTGCTATGTCTCCTAGTCTTATATGAGTGGCCTTATGTAGTAGGTACCCTGTGTGGCCCACTGGTGTAGTCTCCCTGAACACCTGTACCAGGTGCTGCAGGAGTGTCCCTTGTGTGGGATGTGTGTGCCTTCCTGTTGTAGTTGAGCCATGATTGCTGTTGGTATGTCAGTGGCTGGGATTGAGTCTCAGGCTGATTGCTTGTGAGGACTGCCATGGCCACAGTGGATGAGCTACTGTGTGTGGGCTGTTCCCATGTAGCAGGATTTGTCTCAGGGTGCTCATGTTCCTGTTGAGACCACCTGTTGGGTGTGTCACTTGTGGGCCTAATTTGCTGGTGTGCTGGAGAGTCTGATGTCAGCTTTTAGGCATGTTGGTTCTGAAGTCCCTTGGGAGGGGCTCCCATGCAGGCCAAGGTCAGCCGCTGCCTGTGACTGGCCTGGGACTACCTGATAGGAGCTACAGAGCTATCTGCAGTTGGTCCCTGCCTGTACTGGACTTGGAGACATGTGGGAGAGGCCACACGGTGACTGGAGGCCCGCTGCCACCAGTACCAGGCCTGGGTCAGCTTAGCAAAAGGCCCAAGGTACTCCAAGGCCTGAGGCTGCCTGCCTGCTGCCTGAAAGACTTAGCAACTGAAAGATCCTTGGGTGATATACAAGTTGCATTAGGCGGGGTTCCAGGGAGTCATTAGGGTGGTGCAAATTGTATTCCCCATATTAGTGCAGATACAGATTTGGTGCCAGTACTGAGCCTACGTCCACTTGCATTAGTTTCATATCACACCAAGGTCAGCTGCTGCCTACCTCTGACCCACAGACCCCAGAGATTTGTTCAAGAAATACTGCAGCTTCAGTTGGGGCTTGTGGACCACCACCAAAGTGCCTCCCGAGGTGCATGAGCTGAGGCTTGTTGACTGCTGATGAAGGAACCTCCTGCCACTGGCAGTTTGCAAGATGGGTAGGGCAGGGTCTCAGGGAGTCACTGGGTGGAGGGAGTGGAGCTCACCAGGCTGGTGCAGATTCAAATTTGGTCGTGTGGGAGGATGGCTTAAAACAGGTAAGATGGCACCCACCTTTAGGCTGCACAAGAAGAAGAGTCAATACAGGAATAATGGTGGTTATTTCTCCAGCCCTCTCCCTAAATCCACACAACTTATCTTTCTCTGGCTGGTTGATACCCCCACTGATTTTTATGGCCAGATTTTATGTGGACTCCTTTTCCTGGCACTGGAACCCTGGGATGAGGAGCTGTAGTGTGGGGCTAGGGCCCATTACTCCTTCAGGGGGACCTCTGAAGATGAGATATCCCTCCAGATGCTCAACCACGACCCTTGGGTGTTGGACTTATTTTGTGTCTTCGCCCATCCTACTAGTCTCGATGTAGACTTTTCTTTATATCCTTAGTTATAGGAGTTCTGTTCAGATAATCTTCAGATGGTTTTCCAGATTAATTTTTCTATAGTTTAGTTGTAATTTTAATGTGGTCATGGGAGGAGGCAATCACTTCACCGTCTTAGGGTTCTCACTTTAATCATTATTTTAGAGTGTAGTCTTTCTGCTTAGAAAAACAAGTTTGTAAAACAGTAAGCCATGTTATACATCTTGTGTTTACTACATCTCTTGATTGAATACTTTTCTCTTGTGCTTGATTTAATCTCATGTTATTTTGTTCATTATGGGCCCCAAGTGTACAAAATCCTCTACTAATGTTTCCAGTAAGAGGAAATGATTGACTTGGAAACAAAATTAACGATGATTAAGGACTACAAAGGTAAAAAATCAGTGATGGTTATTGCTTGCCAGTCAGGTGTATCCCATTTCACTATAACTTTGATCTTGAAGAACGGAAGCTGTGAAAGTTCTGCTTTATTGAAGCCAGTGAAACTAACAAAAATTCTAGAAGGGCTTATATCAGATATGGAGAAACTTCTGATTGAAGACTAGACACAGAAGCTTATTCCTTTCAGCACCATGACAGTCACAGACAAAGCAAAAAGTTTGTGACATTGAAAAAAAAAGGCTGGACCTGATCACAATGTTGAATTTACTGCTAGTTTTGAGTGGTTTAAACAATTCAAGAGTTGCTCTTTATTACATTATGTGGAAGTGAGTGGTGAGAGTGCATGTGCTGATGTGAAGGCCGCTGAAGAAGTTTGGAAACTCTAGTTAAGCTGATTGTGAAGGAAAATTACTTGCCAGAGCAAATACTAAATGTGGATGAGAACTTCCTACTCTGGAAATAGATGCCTGAAAGAACTTTCATCCATAGGAGGACAATTTAATGACAGGTTTCAAGGCTTTTAAGGACAGATTACAGTCTTGCTTGGGGGCAGCTTCCAGGCTGCAAATTGAAACCCTTTATGATCTGGCACAGTGAGAACCCCAGGGCCTTCAAGCATATCAATAAGCACACACTGCCAGTGTAATACAGGGGCAATAAGAAGTCAAGGATGACCCAGTTCTTCTAAAATGCCTTCTTGAATTGCTGTGCCATTGGAATGGAGAAGTACTATTTGGTTAATAAGATACCTTTAAAATTTTTTCTTACTGTTGATAATACTTCCAGACATCTTTTTATTGGTGGTCTTCATCCCAATATCAAAATGTTGTTTCTCTTTCCAAATACCACCTCTTTGATTCAACAAAGAATTATAACTGCTTTTGAGGTCTACTACCTGAGGAGGACCTTTTCCCAGGCTGTCGTTGCAACTGTGGAAGACACCGAATGCATTTCTGGAAAGATTACATCTGTGACTGTATCTAGAACCTTGCTTGGGCTTGGGATGATGTCGCTAAGGACTAGATGAATGGCATCTGGAAGAAGACACTCAAGAGTTTTGTCCTTGATTTCAAAAGATTTGCCAAGGATGAGAAGTTGTAAAAATCCAACAAGTCTTTGGTTGAGATGGCAAACAACTTTAACCTGCGTGTGGATGAAGATGACATTGAGGAGCTCCTAGAGGTAGTTCCTGAGGAACTGACTAATAAGGAGTTGTTAGAACTGGAACGGGAACTCATAGCTGAAGAAGAGGCAAAAGAAAAGGAATCTTCAGGAGAAGTATAAGAATCCTCAAGAAAATTCACATTGAAGGGTTTAACAGAAGTTTTTTCAAATCTCAAAAGCTCCTTAAAAAGTTTGAAATATGGACTCCGATACTGAAAGATTTCCATTAATAGAGAAGTATTCATGATGCATAATCTGCTTACAAGCAAATCTATGATGAAAAGATAAACAAGTCAAGCAAACCACCGTGGACATACTTCTGAAAATAATGACACCTCTTTAAGAAGAACCTCAGGTATGTCCTTCAGGAGGTATTTCAGAAGAAGGCATTGTTATTACAGTGATGACAGCTTAATGTTATTGCCCCTGAAAACCTTTTAGTGGGACAAAGAGTGGGGGTAAAAGATAGTGATGTGTGTGTCTGTGTCTTAGTTTTTAACATAAAAGTTTAAAACATAAAAAAAACCCAAATTTTAACAATAGAAAAAGGCTTGTAGAATAAGGATATAAATATTTTTGTACATTGTATTTTTGTTTTAAACTCAGTGTTGTTATGAAAGAGTTGAAAAGATGAAAAAATTAAGTTTATAAAGTAAAAAAGTTACAGTAAGCTAAGGTTAATTTATTACTGAAGAGAGAAAAATATGTTTTAAAAAATAAATTTAGTGTAACCTTAGTATACAGTGTTTATAAAGTCCACAGTAGTATACAGTAATGCCCTAGACCTTCTCATTCACTAACCACTCACTGACTGACTCACACAGAGCAACTTTTAGTCCTGCAGGCTCCATTCATGGGAAGTGCCGTATACAGATATCTCATTTAAAAAAAAAAATCTTTTATATCATATTTTTACTATATCTTTTCTAGGCTTTGATATGTTTAGATATACAAATATGTACCATTACATTAACCATTGCCTACAGTATTTGCTACTGTAACATTCTGTATAAGCTTGTAACTGGGAGCAATAGGCTATACCATATAGCCTAGCTGTGTAGTAGGCTGTACCATCTAGGCTTGTGTAAGTGCACTCTATGATGTTTGCATAATGATGAAATCACCCATAGACACGTTTCTCAGAACTTATCTCCATTGTTAAGCTACATACACATGACTATATAGTTTATTTGTTGTTTGTTTTTTGTTTAAAATCTTAGTTTGGGGAATTTTATTTCAGACTATTATAAATTATTAGTCAGTAACTTATTGTTTGGAATTATTTTATTGAGTCACTCAATAAAGACGATGTTAGATCTTTTCCATAGAGTGCAGAATATATGTCTTATGCAAAGAGGTATAGGTTAGTCATGGATGAAAGCGATAACTATGGGTCCAGTCAACCTTGAAGAAAGAATAAAAGCATTATATTCTTATATTCTAGGACTTATTATGTTTAAGATTGTTTAATGTTAGTAGGTAGTTATATAATTAAAATATTCTAATTAACATATCTGTCAATTAGTTTGTAATAACTAAAACAAAAATTCACTTTGCTTTGTATATGAAGAACATTCTAGTTTTGTCTTAATTTTTATAATATTTGTATATATGTATGCTTTTCATTTCTCTGCACAGCTTATTTTGTTAATATGTGAGACCTGGAAAATAATAGTATTAATGTAACAATTCCTTAAAGTTTATAATACTATCAAATTTTACAATATTCCTGAGGAGTGGGTGATTTTAGCCTCTCTTCAAGACTAGCATATTATTTTTAACTGTTATCATTTGCATCTTTCTTATTTGTTTCTCTTGTTTATTCTAATTATGTCCTTAGGCATTAACATAGTATAAATTCATTATTTTTTCTATGAGACTCCTCATCAGATATTTGAAGGTGATTAAACATTTTGGGGGATAGAAACTGTCCTTTGTATTCCCAGGACTTAGTAGGCCCTTATATTTGTTGACTAACTTGATTGAGAACTTAATGTATAATGTTTTACTGTCTTCCATTAGTTTGTATAACTGAGGGAATTTTCTGTTTTTACTTTAGATTCGTGTTCTATAAAGTGTATTCTAAAATTGTATTATTTTTCATAATTGTTTTATCTGGGCCTATATAAAGTAAATATTTATTTTAAAAGTGTAATAATTTAGCCTTGTAAACCCATTGTTATTTGGAAAAATGAATATGGTATGATATGAATCACTTTTATTGCTGTTTTCAGGTTTCAGTACTGGGAAACTGGTAGGTAAAAGTATAGGTCTGTTACCTATTTTTTTTATTGTGTCTGTAATGATTTATTGATACTGTAAAATAAAACTTATCAGTAAGACTGTAGGATTCTGTAGGATTCTGGGAATCATCAGTGACTGTAACCAATATTATTCACAGCATTATTATTGTCATTAATTATTATTCTTTTAATGTCCCCATTTGTAAGGCAGAGTAAATAAAGCCATTATTACATATTTAATTTCAGAAATGGCTTAGCATACAGTTTAATGTCAATCTATAGGAATTTTGTTTAAAACCTTTGTTTTTAAACTTAGAGTATTATGGTACTAAGGCCCCCTGCTTATGACCATTTTATGTACAAAATTATTGGCTATAAAAATTGTGTTTTATCACCTTCAAATGAATGATTCCATTTTTCGTCTACAAAATTATTCATAAGGTATTATTTAATGCTTAATTTATGTCTTCTCTCATAGCAGTAATGAAAATGTCCCTTAAGTTTCTGAATATTCTCAGCTGTAGAAAACATTTAGTACCATTCCTTTGATTTTACTAATGAATAAGATGAAGCATACAAATCATAATTAGCAAGGAAAAGGCTATTGCTCAAGTCTACTTTTTAGTCCATTGTTCTTTTCATTTTACTAAATTGTGTTTATTTTCCCAATATATGCATTATGGAAGTGTATTGAATTTTGAATTGATCTGCTTGTTTTCAAAGAAACAGGTTTGTTCTTTATTTTCCAACTGTGGCTTTTTAGTTTGAATACAGGTTGAGAAAGCTTTTATGTTAGAAGAGTTATTAGATTGTTTTATAATTCCCTGTTTAGTTTTTGTTTGTCTCCTTTAGATTATGAGCTACCCAAAGGCAAAGCTATTTTTATCTTTGTATCATTAGGGTTTGGCACTATGCCAAGCATATTCTAGCAGCTCAATACATTTTAAATGAATAAATATTATGCTTAAAGTTTCCAACTCTGCTCGTTCTTTTCATAATTCTTGCCCAGATTGTTATAGTAGCACCTCATAT
>PVKZ01006324.1:0-36879 GCA_004027375.1 Macroglossus sobrinus | reverse complement strand
CTGCTCCAGCCATCGCAGGAAATTCTCCCTTACATCCAGCCCGAATCTGCCAGCCTACATTTCAAGATCCCTTTTCCTTTTCTTTGTTCCCGGTAAAACTGGTTTCTAGTCTCCGAATAACAGAGACGTCGTAAAGCTGAAGCATGTTGCTGTCTGCCCGGGAGCCTTCTCTTCCCATGAAATAATCCAGGCTCCCTCAGCCTTTCATCAGAGGTGTTTTCCTTGAGCCTCTTGCTTGTCTTTCAGCTCTACAGCCACCCCTTGGTTCCCAGGCTCCTCCTGGCTTTGTAGTAAGCGTCTGTCTGCTCGTCTGCTCCTCTGTAGTGAGTGCTGGTCAGCAGCACATCAAAGGTGGGAATGGCAGATGGGAAATCCACATCACAAAGCAGTTTAGTTAGAGAGGGATGAATCATCCACAAAAGGATTCCTCAGTGAATCTTTTAAAAAGCACACTCCCCAGCCCATTGAGGTATGCTCTGATGTGAGAATATTCAGTGGGAATTAGAAAGCATCTCTGTAACAGGGTCCAAATCGTGGTTCTTGGTTCTATACAGGGACCTCTATACAGGGACCCTGTTTTGGCTTCACATGCTATGTCACTTCCTGTAGGATGACCTGTGTTTCACCCTTGAACTTTGTATGTCCTGTTCATATGAAGTCATATCTTCCCACCCTTGGTCTCTGTGGCTTGAAGGGCTGCAGAAAGCTACTGAAAACCCATCAGTGGGCTCCCCAGTGCGAATCGCCCCCAGAGCGCCCCGCAGACTGCTAATAATAAATGTGGGAGACCTATGGCTGCCACTTCTTAAGGTCAATGTCCACTTGTTAAAGCTGCTGTGTGACTGAGAACTTTCCTTCTGGTTCTCTTTGCACCCTCCTAGATAGCAAAGTGGTTATAATAGCAGCTAACATTTTTGTGCATTTACCATGTCCCAGCATCATGCTTAATGTATGAAATAACATGGATTACATCATCTAATTCTGGTCCCCTGTCACTGAGGAAGGTATTGTTATCCCCATCTTACCCACAGGGAACCGAGGTTTGGAAAGTCACTTACTTAAGGCACATGGCTGGGAGCAACCAAGCCAGAGCTTGGGCCCAGGCAGCTGTACCTAACCCTTATGCTCCCCTCACCTGCCAGCCTTTCAGATTAATGTGTACTAGACGAATTGTTGTGCCACACAGGACAGAATCCAAAGCCCCCTAAAATTAAGCATTTGTCTCCCTGTGTTGGGCTCCCAGCCCTGCTTCACTGAGTATCTTACAGAAAATTACAGAAAATTAGCTCAGCCTGACGGAACTTATAGGTAGAGGCAGACTGATCTGAAGCTTCTCTCACACATTTGGGGCAGAGTGTGTAGGTGTGTGTATGGATGTTCACACTTTTCAAATGGAAATTTCCATTTGAGTTTTCTTGTCTTGTTTTCGACTATAACATAAGTTTCTCTGCTAAGTGCTTTTTGTCTGGATGGGAAGGTCTAGGCAGAGAATGAGGTTTGTTTAACAGGGGCTTGCTGTTCCTGCTCTAATCAGTGAGGGTCCTGGGCCCCCCAATATCCTGCTCAGGGAATGTACAGAAGTTTCAGGGGCTGCCCCTCTGATAGGAAGAGTTTCAAACATTCTGTCTGTCTGTCTGTAGCCAGACAGACAGAGGGTCCATGTCCCTCCTCCCGCCCTTCACGCAGTCTCTGGGAAGGACTGCCCTCTGCAGACACGTCTGTTCCCCAAGGAGTCACGCGCTTGCTCGGGGCACAGTGAGAGCTCCTTTCTGACCACATGTTGTTACTTCCCACACACCTGTGTCACGCTCCCATCCGGGCCTGCTCCCCCAGGCCTCTCCAGCTGCTGACTTTATGAAGACAGAGACACTGTTTATTTTGTTCTCTGCATATCCCCAGCACCTGCTCATAGCGCTGGTGCTCAGAGCACATCTGAAAATGAGTGAGAGTTCTCCATCCCAAGGCTGCTGCCTCCCAGCCATGGCATAGCTCGGCAGCCTCCCCTTCGAAGGCGAAGTTCACTGGGATTTTCCCGTGATTGCAGGTGGTCCTAGGAGCCTCGTACTTACCCCTGGAATGGTCCTGGATTATCAACACTCTGAGAATAAAAACCTAGCTGATCGTGGCCTGCGGAGTGGCCTTCTTGAGGAGGCCAGTACGAGTTTTCTCAGTAACTTCCAAATGGCCATCTTGGCAAGGTAGCATCTGCTCAAAATCCAACAGTTAAAACAATAATAATGTCTTGCCTTTTTTTTTTTTTTTTTTTTGTATGAGATCGTGGGCTTAGTCAACAATGTGAAAAAAGAAATAACATAAAATGAACATTAGACATTATTGACATTCCTTAGATTCCTTTTTTTTTTTATCTTTATCAGGGACATCTGAATATTCTTATGTGGTTAGGGCTTGCCCCTGTATTCTGTTCTACAGGATTTTTATATTTATGATTGCTGCATGTGCACATTTTCAGGTATTGACAGTTCACATACTTTTTTCTGTTTTTTTGCGATGCTGAAATGTGAACCTTTGATTTAACTGTAAGTCGTGGATATCTCTGTAAATAGCAGAACTTAGAGCGACTTTATTTTTCACGGTCGGATAGTGTCCAGTGATGGATGAACAGTATTGTTCAACCAGTTCCCTATGAGTGGGCATTTTTAAAAAAGAAACCTCATACTGTATTGCCATGAATATCCTCAAATAAAATTTTTTTTATATGCTGGAGTTTACCTTCGGAAGAAATTTCTGACATGAGAAATTCTGGGTAAAAGAATGTGAACACTTAAAATTAGCCTCCAAAATTACTTCCAAAATGGTTGTGCCCATTTACATACTCTTCAGTAATCTGTTTATTGATAAAGGTGACATGTTGATATGTACGTTGATGTGCCGTGGTGTATTTCACCATTTTCCTATTATCGAGGGAAAAAAACTGCATTTATTTTTTATGTTTTAGGTTATCGTTTTTAATATTTGTTAGTTATAAGGTTACCTATTTTTTTTTAATTTTCTAATTTGGGTTTTATACTCTTTTTCTAATTTTCTAATATTTGAGTTCTATACTCTTGAAAACTTAAGAGGAGGTAGAAACAGGCAATATTTAATCATGATTGTTATACTATACAGACAAGAATATCAAGGCCATTATACTATGCAGACGAGAACACCAAAGCCACACAGGTTAGGTGTTTTGCCTAGAATTACACTAACAGCAGACATTAGCCCGGAGCCCCCAACTCCTGCCACCCACTTCAGGTCACTTTCCTCCTGCACCATGCTCTGGAGAAGGTTCTGAGTCGCAGTGAGGGTATGCCAGTTGTGGCTCGCTGTGTTTGGACCTCATAGTTCCTTCCCATGGGCTGCTGCAGCCTTTTCTCTAGGGTTGACATTGCCAACTGATCCTGGCAGGGCTGGGCACCAAGGCAGCAGTCCCATGGGCTGATGGCGGAGGATGGATCCAGGTGTCTCCTCCTGTCCCTCTGAGTTTCAGGACTCTGTGTTTGCAGGCCTGTTGACTGCAGGGTCTGTGGTGAGGATCTGACTGGGGCTGAACTGCTTCACTTGCGGTAGGGGGCGGTTGACTTTTTGAATTGGGTCCCTTGGCTCCATAAGGTCTTCAACCACAGGAATTCATCAGCCACAAGTTTCTAGGAAATGCAAATTAAGGGCCTGCAAAAGAAATGCAGGAAGGTTTCTAAGAGGAGAAACACTTTAGGTGAGCTTCCTCTGCGGGCTTCTGAAGAAAGAGTCCTTGGGGCATTAGAAACTGAGTAAGTGTTAGGAGACTAGCCTTTCCCTGCCCAGACAGGCACTGGGAAAGGGACAATCTGGACAGAAATGATTCTAAAGGAAGGGAAGGGCAGTGCTGCTGCAGGGTATAATCCACGGGTTAGAGCAGGTGGCTGGCAGTACTCCTGTTCCAATACTCAGCACACTCACCCCTCTTAATTCAGAGCTCATGATTTGGAAGTCTCAGGCTCCCTACAATCACACCCCACTTAGAGACCTGGGAACTAAACTTCGATATCCTCAGTGTGACCTATTTTATGTAGACATTGCTCTGATTAGCCCATGCAAGTAATTCAGACTAAAGTGAGAATGACTGATAGGAAATGTTTTACAATGTAAATGAAATGATAAGAAACTCAGAGAAATCTCTGCTTGGTGGAATATGAGGCAGATTTTTGAGGTATGCGTTCCTTCCCACGTAAGACTTCTGTGCCCTAACAATAAACTAAGAGCAACTCGGCATTTCGTTTTTTGGATATCTGTCAGCTCTATCATAGACTCTCTCAGTCAACTCAATGTTGTATTTTTACTAGGACCCAAGCAGATGGCAACATCTCTAGGGGACACTGTTTTTCTCTGGAAGCCCTTTCCCTTCATGGACTCACATGGGGCTGTGTCTTCTGTCCTCCCTCTGCAGGTTCCGATGAAGAGTACATTTATATGAACAAAGTGACAGTCAACAAGCAACAGGATGCTGAATCCCAAGACAAAGGTATGGGACTGGGACCATGGATGGCATGGCCAGCTCCTGGGACTGGGGAAGGTATAAGCCTTAGTCCTCTCCCACCCCTCCTTCCTCCCAGCCAGCACCACAGACAGGCCCGGTGGAAATATTTTTGGAGGTCCTATTTCTGTCGATGGTATTTTGGTTGGTGTATTTTGAGATGTTTCATCGGGCCACCTCCTTGCCTCTTTAAGGTCTCACATCCCCTTCATGGATAAGGAATCTATTTCTAAAATCTCTCAGCTTTTCTCCGCATTGTCCCGGGAATAGGAAGACATAATTCAGATGTTTTGTAAAACAGCTGTGGATGGTGCTGATCCCACAGTTCCCACTTTATGTCTTTTGATAGAAGTCTGAATTCTATGTGTGTATTTGGGGCGGGGAGGTGGGGGAGATGGCAGTGTCAGCAACCGCCTTAATATGTAAAGTTTTTGTTCAAAAGTGCTCTCTTTGGCAGAACACTTGATCTTCCATTGGAAGGACACAGTTTATCTTCCACGCTGTCTTATTCTTTTGCTCTGTTTTCCTTTCCTTGTCTCTGAAAGCCTTCAAGAGTGGGTCTGGCAGGACCCCAGGGAGGCCCAGAGGTTTGCAGTGCTGCCTAGTCACAGAGGAGGGGGCGATTAGAAGTCCCATCTCCCAACTCCCAAGCCTGTTACTCAAATGCAAAGGCTTTTTTTTAGAGAGAGGCAGAGACACAGCGCCCACAGCCCTCAGTCTGTTGTAAGTTTGGTATCAAGATATCAGCCACCAAAGCCTCGAGGTCAGAACTGCTTGAGCCTGGGGCTGGCTGGGCCGCTGGCTGAAGGGGTCAGACAGAAGAACCTTTGGTGTTTGTTCCTTAAAAGCACACACAGGGTTAGCGGCCAAGTTTTCCAGTATGGCTTTCCTATCTCGTGCCACACTGCCTAGCCTGGGGCTCGGCAGAACCCATCGCCTGGAAGCAGCCGCCACTGTGCCCTGGGTCGTTGACCTTCCGGCTAAACTGTGGGATGGAAAGAGCTGTAATCACAGGTCAGAGCTAAGAGACCAGCTCAGTATAGTGACCGCAGGGCAGCTCCTCTGCGCCCTACAACCCTGTGGCCAGGCCATTTTCGACAAGAGGCAGGTGGAAGGGAGGGTGGGGAGTTGCCAGAAAACTCAAACCGACTCCCTCCTATTCTTGGAGGAAAAACAACATCGGCCCCAGGGACCGCCTGCTTGCCTGGGTAATTAACACCTGCTGAAATAGAACTCAGGGGCACATGTGACCAGACAGTCCTGGATAATGAGACCCTGCTGTGAGGCTGGGCACCCCTCACCAAAGCCTTCTGCTTGCTGCCCACAGCACCTGAGGAGCAGAGCCCGCTGACCAACGGGGAGCCCAGCCAGCACTCCTCGGCCCCTCAGAAGAGCCTTCCGGACCTCCCTCCCCCCAAGATCGTAAGTGTGGGTCCAAGACCCCAGACTTGCCTGACTTGGGCCCCCCGCCCCAAACTCCAGTTGTTTTCACGGGCATCAGTCCACCGTGCGTCTGGCGGGCCCTGAGTATCGACTGTGTGTCGGGCACGGAGCCAGGCACAGCGAGGGACAGAGCAAAAGTGAGCCTGTCTGTAGGTGACACATTTGCTCAGGGTGTGGCCCTCAGTGCTAAGGGGGATGGGAGTGGGAGACGAAGGAGGTCGCCTTTAGCAGGTGCCACCATGTCGCTGAGGCTACAGCAGGTTTTTTACCCAGTGCCGTGTGAGCAGGGCCCCGTATGCCTGGGGCCTCTGCCCCGGCTCTCATGAACTTTCAGAATTGTAAGTCGTATCCCCCTGCGCTTCCCCACGGAAACCCGCCAACAGCTCTCGCTGAAGTTAGGAAAAATCACCCGTTTCCTAATGTGGCCCCGGGCCGGCCAGCGCATCTCCAGCCTCCTCGCCCGTGCTTTTCAGAGGCCTCTCTTTCTTTCCTGCATTGTGCTATATGGGCCGTGTAGTCCCTGGGCCCCGACCTGCCTGCGTGAGGCACCCCACATCCATCCCTACCCCAGTTCCTGTCCACCCCACACTGTCCAGTCACCCAATCCATGGCACTTGCTACCAGTGAGATGCTCTTGTGTATTATTTAACTCCCAGGCGGGATAGAAGCTCCCTGGGACAGGGACTGTGTCTCTCATTAGTGCTCCGTGTCCTGCGTGTGCACACATGGATGTAGGTGGGTGGGTGGAATTATGAATCATAGGCCCGGGTTCAGAGCCCAGCTGTGCCAGGTGCTAGCTCTTTGGCCTTGAGCAAGTTATTTAAGATCTGGCCTCTGTTTCCTGCGGTTTAAATGAAAGGAACGTGAACGCCCTCTGATAAGATTGTCTTGCTCAGGGTGCTGAGGCTGAGCGTGGCGGGCTACGCCAGCATTCAGCGTGGTAAGTGGCAACGTTTTTATTTTATGAGTGAGGAAGCCAGAACCGGCAGGTTATGTTGCACGGCCTCGAGGTGGCAGAGCCAGAACTGGAACCCGAGTGCTCTCCTCCGTAGGGTCTGGTTGGGGAGGTGGGAGGTGAGGGCTGGGAAGGATTTCTGGGGAGCATCAGTTCTGGGGTCAGTACCAGCAGGAAGGTGTGTGAGTCCATGGACACCGAGCTTTCACCAAGCCATCACCAGGATCTGTGGGTGGAGGTGACTGCTGAGGGGGTGCTACTCCAGGGCGACCCCCTTCATTCATGCCTCCCCGAGGGGTGGCAGAGTCCCTCAAGCTACTCTCCTGTGACCACATGGTGGGCAGTTCTGGAGTGTCTGGGACACTGCCCCACTGCACGAGGCCCCTCAAGCTGGGTGACACCTGGCAGACTCTTCAGCTCAGGCCCGGCGAGATAGATAGACTGAGCCAAAGTCCCTGGGTGCTCCCACCTTGCTGACAACGTTGGTGACTGCCACACCCCAGCTGCCGCCTCCCTCATGCACACAAGCATGGTCCTCTTCGCCGCCCGTCGAGGGGTGCCTGCTTGTTGCCAGTTTTTCACCTGAAGAAACAGGCACAGAGGGTTAAAACGACGGGCCAGGGCCCCTCCGCGGCGGGGTAGCAGGGCCAGGAATCGAATTCTGCTTCGTGGCTTCAGGCTGCTCTCTGGCCTCCCAAATGAGCTGATCCTTTTCTAGCGAGTAAAGGCTCAGGGTACGTTCATGTTTCTTCCAGCTGCAGGCTCCCCTCACTTTCTGCCCCTGTATTTGGGGGAGTCAGCACGTCCCTCCTGCTCCCATGTGGCTGCTGCTGGCTGTACCCAGGTGTGGGATGCTGTGGTTTCTGGTGTGTCCCTGGTACCACTTGTTTGTGCTGCTCCCAGCCAGGACAGGAATGTACCTATCCCGAGTTCGGCATCTAATTCTGACCAGAGGCCTTCGGCTTTTGTGTAGTCGAAGTGTCACCGCTGGCCCCACCTGGGGCAGCTGCCCACAGGTCAACACCTGGTTGGACGGGCGTTCACCCGGCAGTCTGAGACTTGGTCTGGAGATCTGTGCTTCGCAAATGTGGTGGTGGGCTGAGAGGCACAGGGTCTGGGACTGGGCTGTAGTTATAAACTAAATCAGGTCACACAAGTCCCAGCAGCCCCTGGGATTCTGGAGCCGTGGGTACAGAGGTTCCCAGGGCTTGTGAGCAAGGCGGGGCCGTGGCCGCCGCCTGGAGCTGACTTCTGTGTCCTGGTGGCTGTGACCAGGGGCCCCTTGGGGCCAGGAGAGGCTCTGTCAATGATGGAAAGAAACTTGGTACTGGAGTTGGGGAAAATACCACCACCCAAGAATAACACGATCCCAGGGCAGCCTTCCGACGGACGGTAATTGTCCCCGTGGAGAAGTTCTAGGCCCTGCGGAGAGTTCCAGCAAAGCAGCTGACCTGACAGTCTTCTCTCGTGGAATTGCTCTGCCGAGAGGCACCAGGGGTGTTAACTGCAGCTCCCTTTTCTAGGTCCCTTCTAGTTCTGCCCTGGGCACCCACCCCCACCCCAGGAGGCTTCTGCATCTGGAGCGAGGAAGGGGGTGGCTGGTGTTATCTGGGGTTCCTCCCCATTCCTGCCCACACAAGCGCACACACACGTCTGCTCTTCCCTCAGGCCTCTGCTCTGGTCCAGTCTGGCTCACGCCACCCTAACTTTGAGTCCAAGGCCCAGAGGGGTGGCGTCGGGGCGGACTGGGGCACGGCTGTGTCTCCGGCTCTGCGGGGGCGAGAGGAGAACCAGAGCAGCAGCAGTGGTTTGGGGGAGAGGTCACGGCAGCCTGAGCTCGGAGTAGAGAAGACCTGTGCCCCTTCTCACCCTGACCCCAGAGCCTCGGGGCGCAGCGGTGGCTTGTCCACCTGAATGCCCGCCCCTTGGTTTGCAAGTGGCCGTGGCAGAAGCTGAATATCTGCCCGGGATCCTCAGTGCCTGCAGCTGGGCCGGGAATGTGGCCTCTGTCCCAGACTCAGGATGTCCTCTGGTGGCTTGGGGCCCCCTCCATCCCCCACAGACTCAGTGGACAGCAGACCCTACCAGCAGTGGAAGGGTCAGCCAGGGGTCTGGAGCAACCTCCCGGGTGTGGCCAGTGACTCAGGCAGCTGTGGCCCTTCCAAACCACTGTCTGCACAGCCAGGTGCTGTGGTCACCGCAGGAGAAACAGATGTTTGCTGTCACTGTTTATGCTCTTGACGAGCACAGCCGTCTCCACCCCATCATCTCCCCTCTGAGGCCTGAACATGTGTTGCCGCTGGTTTGAAGTGAGTTGCTCTGGCAGGGAAGCGGCTTACTCCACCTAGGGGCATGGTCACGGTCAGGCTGGGGAGCCGGGGCTGGCCGGGTCCACCAACCCCCACCCAGCAGCCTTCTACAGTGCACTCTGGGGCAGGTTGCTCAGAACTGCAAGGGCGCCTCAGGTCATCTGGGCCACCCTCATCTTCAGCTTTAATCTAAATCGGAATAGGCAACTGTAGCCCACAGGCCACAGCCACAGCCACCTGCCTTTCCTTGAGGCAAGCCTGGTTGGACCTCTCACGTGTCAGGTAATGGATGTTTCTGCTCCACAGCAGCTGACTCGAATCGCCGAGATCAGAGACCCTGAATGGCCTGCACATTCCCCAACTATTTACTGCCTGGCCCTTTACAGAAAAAGTTTTTGACCTCTGGCTGGTCATGCTGAGCGGGGTGGCTTTCTTCCCTGTCTCTTCAGAAAGAACCTTCAGAACGTTATTTCAGGTTTTGGAGACATTTTTCTTCTGCATCTTCATTTAATATTGACAGTCTTCATCATCCAACTGATAATGATGGTGATGATTAAAATAATAGTCCTTTATTCTTAGCTCTGGGAAATTAGGATCTTTTGCTCCTTTGGCCTTTGATAAGTGGCTGTTGTGTCTGTCTAATTACGTTAACTCTCATCTGAATCGTTATGTAAATTATTGTATCAGCCTAAAGAGCAGGGCCAGGATCTTCTTTCAAGAGGCAGAGCTTTGTATCCACCTGGTCAGGCTGGAAGGGCTCGTCTTTCCTGGGTCCTGCTGTTCTCCACCCACCAGACACGTTGGCTTGGAGATCTGTGCCCTTTCATTGGTACTTTTATATTTTACTTTGTAGTTTAGTAGAAATTAATAGTTGCTGAGCATTTAACAATGCTGAGCCCAGTGTGATCCTTACAGTGACCCCATGGGACAAGTCTTTCTAACCCCCCAACCCCCATTTTCCAGGAGGAACTAAGGCCCGGAGAGGTCAAGTCTGTTGTCACACAGAGTCACACAGCTCAGATGTGCCGGGGTCAAGATTGAAACCCCAGCCCTAGAGGTCAGGTTCCAACCACTGCCCACACTGCCTCGCCCTCCTGTCCGCTTCCGGGAGTCTTACAGTGAGGGGCTTGGGCGGCCCTCGGCACAGCTCTCCCTGCTGCTCCAGTAATGGGCCAGTAATGAGCCAGGACGAGCTCCTGCTGAGGCTTCTTTCCTCCTTTGTCCTGTTCTAATCATGGGAATCCAGACTGGTGCTGGATCTGGGGTCCTGGGAGCCTCTCTCCATGTGGGACCCACCTCCTCACCAAGAGAAGGGTCCTAGCACCACCCCATGGGAGAGGGTGGAGCTGGAGGCCTGGCCAGCTCAGGAAGCGCGAGCCCCAGGACACATTCACGGAGAACTTGCCGCTGCCCAGGTAAAGGGGACACTCTCCCCCCGGATTCTGGGAAGCTAGCTCTCAGAGGCGCCACCGTTAGGTCTTGGGCAGCCCTTTCTCAAGCTCACCAGGGAGCCAGGAGCTGCTGAGAGGAACAGAGACATCTTGCCAGGCTGATGGCAGCAAAGGTGAAAGGTCATTCGCTAGCAGCTACCAATTTTACAGACAGGGAAAACGAGGCTTGGAGGCATGCACTGCGTGCAAGGCCCTGGCCTTGGGAAGGAGCTGGCCACTCACAGCCGTCCCCCTGCGGCGGCCACACCTGCCAGCCCAGTGCAGTAGCTGGTCTGCCGAGGAAACGGACAGATGGTTCTCTTCCTTCCTGAATGCTGGGTGTCACACCTGCTGGGCGGAAAACCGTTCAGAGCCGGCCTCTGGGACTTGTGTCAGCTCTCTTGGCAGGAGCCCAATTGAAGCTAGAAGGATCCCTCGCTGGGCCCAGTGTGTGGCCTGGCCTCTGCTGACCCTCCCCTGGGGACCTATCAGCTCATCAGACCAGTCCAGTGACCTGGGCCCTGCAGACCCCTGGGTAATGACGGAGGTCAGATCTGATGCGGGCCAGGCCCTGTGGAAAACACTGTCACATTTTGTCTCACAGCATCCCCAAGACAACCCTGGTATTCTTGTTTTACAAACAGGGAAAATGAGGCTCGGAGGCTATCACAGACCCATGGCTGAGCCTGTGGAGTCTTAAAGCTTAGATGCAAACCCTGTTTCTTATCTTGAGAGTTCATATAAACAGACCTTCTTATTTTTTATTATTTATGCCTACAGCACCTGGTCTTCCTAGGTGGTCTCCCATCCAAGTACTAACCAGGCCCGACGCTGCTTAGCTTCTGAGCTCAGACATCGGGCTTGTTCAGGGTGGCATGGCCGTAGACCATAGACTCTGGCTCCACTGGGGTGTGAACCCAGGACCTTCTGCATGTAAAGCAGACATGTTAACCGCTATACTACTACTACCACGTCCAAACAGACTTCAGATGCCAAGCCACACAGGACTTGGCCCTGGGGACCCTGGTTTTGGTGAAGCAGCCACAGGAGCATCACTGTGCCCTGAGGGAAGCTGGGAGTGGACACACTTACAGCCCAGGCTGAGAACTGTCCCATGGGGACCTGAGCCCAGGCTGACTACTCTCCTGCCATCTTCTGGGCCCAGGCGAGTGGAGCTGTCTCTGCTATGGGTCCGCCAGATGAGCTCATTCTCCAGATCGGGTTTCTAGATTCCCTCCCTCCCCTCTTAGCAGGGCAGGCATCCATCTGAGCTCAGGGTCCTGCAGGGTCCTTCCACTGGCTGCCCCCTCTTCGAGGTGCGCCCCCCCGCACCAACGCCTTTATCTTAAGGCCTTCCTTCACTGTCCCCCGGAACTTCCTGAAGGCCCAGGCCTGCCCCTCATGCAGAATGCCCAGCACAAGGACTTTTCAAAACCAGGAGTGAAGATGTACTTCAGATCTCGTCGTTTCTGTTCTCAGCTCACTGTTGATCTTCCCTCGGCCCTCCTTAGGGGCTTCACGATTCAGGAAGACACTGGAGGCTCATGTGGGCAGAAGCTTATGCATGTATGACCTGTGTATAGCAACAGTCATGTAATTAACGATCCGTCTCTTTTTCTTCCCCACCCCGCTATTGTTATAAGATTAGCTTCATAGTCCCGTGCCCATTTTCCAGGTGCAATGATGGAGGCATAGAGATGATTTCATGCTCCTTGCTTCTACACGGTTGTATTTTTCTTCATTCTACTCAAATTGTGCCCATTCACCCCGCTCCACATGAGCAGCCCAGGGTCATCTTTGAGACTGAGCTCAAGGATCTTGTCCTCTGAGCATCCTCAGTGTTCCCCGTATCCTCCTGGTTCCCACAGAACTTGGACCCTGCCTCTTACCAGCACTACTCACGATGCACCTGATCAGGAGCCGTGCACATTCCCTGGCTAGTTAAGTCTCTCTTCGGACTGGCTCCCGAGTGGGCTGGATGCGTCCCTTACAGCTCGTCTGTAATATTTGCCGAATGAATGACTGAACTTATTATGGTGAAAGTCTGAGATGTAGAAGCTTTGGTCACCTTCTTCCATCTGCCCCCGATTAGCCTTGCTTTTTTAGAACGTATATTCTATCGAGAAGCCATAGTAGCTAGGACAACAGCCCAGCACCATCTGGACTCAGAGTGTGTTACGTGTCACGTGCATAATGATAGTTTGTCCGGCGGGGTCCCAGCCTCATTTTGCAGAGGAGCAAGCAAGCCGAGACGTGGCCGCTCGCTGGGGACAGGCTGGCTGACGACGGGATTGCTGGCGTTGTGCATTCCCCGTCCCGACTTGCTTGAAGTCCAACCAGGCATTGTTATTTCTTCTGGACTTTCCTCCCACCCAAAGTGCGAATTCCAGCGTGTTGCCAGTGTGTCCTATCTGAGCGTGTGTGTTTTATTTGTTCTTCTACCACAGATTCCAGAACGGGAGCAGCTCTCCATCCCAAAGATCGAGTCTCCGGAGGGTTACTATGAAGAGGCTGAGCCGTATGACATGTCCGTCAATGGTACATCTGGGGCCACGGCTGGGGCTCGGACGGGGTCCAGCTGCGCTCTGCACAGATGCTGGTGCTGGAAGCAGAGGACAACCTGGGCTGCTGGTCCCAGAGAGCGGCCCAGGCTGAGGACTGGGCCAAGCGCACTGGGCGTCTGGTCTGGTGGGGAGCTGAGACCGACAGCAGACCAGCCCGCCTGCAAGGAAGGGCTCAGGGTGGTCCACGACGATCCTGGTTTACTGTCTGATGCTTTCGGTGTTCCGGCCTAGATGTTGCCGGGTTCAGCCCAGAAGTGTGACACAGGGGAGATGTGTTGGCCAAGGGACACTGAGAAGCTTGGTCAGACTGAGGCAGAGCCTTAGTCTCCCAGATTCTGTCATCAGACTCAGTTACGGTGCTCTCCCTGTGTACCACACGCTTCTAGAAGTGAGGAACCCGGAGCACTGGGAGAGCTCAGCAGTCTCAGCCCTTACGTTCTGTGAGGAGAAACAGACAACAAGTAAACGCAGGATGCGTCAGGGGGTGATAAAGATGGAAAACAGCAGGGGCTGGGGTGGGGCAGGAGAGGGGTGTTCTTTAAGATAGGGAAGACTTTACATAGTGCGGCCCCAAATGAAGTGGGACGTGGGCAAGGGAGAGAAGTGCAGGAAGAACTCCCCAGACAGCACGGTACATGCAAAGGTCCTGAGGCAGGAGAGCTCTTAGCACGTTTGAGGAACAGCGAGGCTATTGTGGCAGGAGCAGGTGAGGTCGGGGGAGGCGAGAGACGGGAAATGGGGACGCGGAAGTCAGGTGCAGGCCCCGGGGAGGACTTTAGCTTGTATCTGAATGATACCGCAAGCCCTCGGAGGCTTGCTCGTTGGCTGACCTAACTTAGGCGTTAAAAAGATCACCTGTGCTATGGAGGCAGATGGCACTGCAGCCATGTGGCCTTGGCCGGTGTTCTCAGCCTGAGGAAGTCAGATCAGAGATCCTCTTGCTGTAGGACTTCTTTAACACGAAGGCTCCAAAGGTTCTGGGAGGAGGAGATGGTTGTGACCTTACTCTTCCGGGCAGCTGGTCCTCCCACTCTCCCCTTCTTACCTCCTTCTCTTTCCATCCTTTGTAAGTAAGTGAAGGGTCTTTGAAAGTGTAAAGCGATGTGCAAATGTAAGAGGTGAGGGTCCCTGGTGAATGTAATGAACTTGGGTTCCATAAAGAACGGGACCAGGGATGAGACAGGACCAGTCGCCTGGAGCCTCGTCGGAGTCTTCTCTTTCTTCACGCTTCACCTACTACTGCCTGCGGCCCCCGGGAACAGTGTAGGAGGGGAGGGCCTGTTCGGCCTGAGGTTATTTTCTCCTAAGAGGCTGGCATGGTGGGCGTAAGCCACTTAGCTTGAACCCACGGAGTGTGTGGGGCATTGCCGAGGTACCGGCCGAGCTGTGCTTTCAGACCGAAGCTGAGGGTGTGGTGCTGCTGTCTGGCTGTGTCTGGAAGGTGGAAGCCATGAGTCACCATGGTGAGAATCCACCTTTGTTGCATCTTCAGCCTGGCCCTCTCCCGGGTGTGGCCCGTGCCAGCCGGGGCCTGCCTTCCAGACACTCCCAGGGGTCTGTTTGTGGGGCAGACACCTCATCTTGACACAAACAGGCGATCAGAAGGACCTCAGCTAGCTTCTGGGTGTCTGTTTCTAGACCGTGCATTCATTGGTTTTAGCCAAGAGTGGGGGGTCATTGCAGGGTCAGCTCAAACACAGCAGTGGGGTTGGGAAGATGCCAGGTTGCCTTTTCCTCTCCTGCCTGGACAAGGACCAAGAGCGACTTGGGGAGAACTGGCCACATTTGCCACAAAGAGGGGCCTCACCTGTGATATAAACCGGCCAGTGCGTTGTCCCCCACATGGGTTTGAGCCGTGAGACGTCCAGGTCACAGCAGGAGGAATGACCGTTGGGCTCTGGCCCCCACTTCCTCTAGTTGGTTGGCCAGCAGCAATGGTGCTGACTTCCTACAAAAGACCAGTGTCATGGATTCTTGTCCTGCTTTATCAGCACTGTCCCCACCTTGCTCCTCGGGGTCAGGCTCCTGTTTCCAAGTAAAGCTTTAGTAAGTACCCCGCTGACCTGTACAGGGGGCAGTCGTGTCTGTCCTGCTTGCCCAGGACGCCCGCTCCTTCGATGATGTTTCCTGCTTGGGTAACAACCACTGCTGTAACAAGCAGTCCCCCTTCAATTTATAGTCGCAACACAAACCTGCTTCTCACTCAAACAGACAGTTCGATATGGGTGTTACTGGTCAGCGGGTAGTGTGGGTACCCAGGCTTCGTCCAGGGTGGGCTCTGCCACCCTCTGAGGCCACAGAATCCTCTGCAAAGAGAGAGAGAGAAAGAGAGTGAAAGAGTAAGAGAGTGAGAGTGAGTGTGGAGGACCCCTATGTGTGTCTTAAAAGCACCGGTCAGAAGGGACACACATCTCTCTACCCATATTCTGTTGGTGATATTAGTCACATGGCCATCTCTGGATGTGAATGAAGGGACTGAGAAATGGAGTCCTTAGCCAGGCAGGGGCCTCTCCTGACAAGCCCACACCCCCACAGGGAAAGCACTGGCTTCTGGGGAGCAGACAATCATGTCACCATGTCTGGGTCTCTCTCTCGGTATCTCTGTCCCTCTCTTCATCTTGTCTCTCTCCAGCTTGCCTTTGTGTTTCCGGATGTCATACAGGTCAGTCTGGCAGATTTCCTCCCACTGGAGTCCCCAGATGGGTGCGGGTGCCCGAAGGCGTCATTTATGCCACGATCACCTTGGGTACTGCTCGTCCCTAGACCTGGAATGCCATTGAATCTGTGCCTGCTGCCTGGCTCTCAGAGACAGGGTCATGCCCCGATTGTGGCCACTGCTCTTGTCCTGTTCTCATGCTGGGCCTTGCATGCCACATGTTGTCCCTCCAGGAGGGACTTACCCTGCCTGCCACAGACCCCTGCCTGTGGCATCTGAAAGCATGGCTGAAGGACCCAGAGTGTCGCATGGGTGTCCTGCCCTCTCTTCCCGAGGACAGGGCACAGTGGGGTGCAACCCACCTAGGGACCGCAAAAATGGGGACAGAATTATCTGATCATCCTGCCCTTCACACCTATTAGCCCTAGGACCCCTGGAAGCCAAGTATGTGTTTTAAGAAGATCTCACATTTATGGTGGTGCTACAATTGCTCTTGAGGAGAAACAAAGTTAATACATTTGCCCAGAATTTCCTCCAAGCTACTCCAGGTAGCTCGAGGTGCTATGATTTTGTTTTGCTGTTTCTTCTCATCTCCCCCCATCCCCCGCCACCTTAGATTTCTCCATGGGACACGTAGAGTAGCCCCAGAAGCACCAGACAGCCAGCGGACTGGGCCGGCTTCTTCACACTGAACTCTGTAGCCTCTCCCATTAATTTTTGTTGCAAGAAGTTTCGCAGAGACATTGTATCATTCTTATTTCACTTACTGTACAGATAATACAGTACTGACAATAAGGACGTTTTAAAAATTTATTTAAATTAGTTTCAAGTATACAGGACATCAGTTAGACATCTATATAGTTCATAAAACGATCCCCCCCCCCAATTGCTCCCTCCCTCCCCTGGCCCTCCACCTAGCCATCATATTAATGCTAACTGCATTTCTCTCTTTTTAAAAAAAATAAAATCGCCCCAATCCCACCACCAGATCAGATCAACTATTTTGAGTCCTCCTCCCTGTTGCCTTTCAGTACTGATCTGTTTGAGTATATAACTAGATGTGCTTTCTCACCATCGTATCTATCATATAATCAGTCTTCAGAGTTCTCTCTGATCACAGTTGCATGCTATGCTCCTCACTGGATGAAATCAGACTTTCCTCATCCTGCTTCTGCTGACTGTTAAATTGTGCTCGAATTGATGTCTTAATGCATGTAACCTTCTCCCCTTCCTTCCTTTTTTTTTAAAAAAAATCCAGTTTCCTAGGGTAAACTCCCAGGACCGGGATTACTGGGTCAAAGGGTACGGGTGTTTTTACAGCTCTTGAAACAACAGGCTACCAGACTGTTTTCTGAGAGGCCCCCGTTGGTTTACGTGGCCACCAGTAACGTGAGAGTTCAGGGTCCCCCATGGGGCAGCACGGCTGTTTTCAATCTTTGCTTGTTTAATAGGTGTAAAATTCTGAACTGTGCAACAACATTTTTATTAAGCCGCGAAGAGGAGGTGGTACCACACAGCTTTTAAAGTGTTCTTTTCAAAAATATTAAAACAACGCAAAACGCGTTTTTATTGGTGTCGCAGTCAGAATAACTGTGGCAGTGGCCTGGTCCCGTTTTCCTGTATTTGAATTCAAGGGTGGCTCTGTTTTCTTGGTACGCAGGGACCTAGCTGTGCAGGTTGTAGAAGGGGCTTCTGAGCAGGCGGGACAAGGGGCTTCTGGGCTGTGTCTTTTCCTGGAGGATGTCATGGGGAAGAATGAGAGGCTTCATTCATTCACCCTGACTCGAGGACACAGAGGGTGTGTGTAGAAGTCACAGGGAAGCAGATGGTAGACCCACTCTGCGAGGGCGGCCCCAGTCATGGGGGCAGTTGGAAGGAAGTGAGCTCCCCATCCATGGAGAATTCAAGCTGAGGCTGGAGCACCATCAAGGTTACAATAGACAGGCTTCCTCTGCTGAGCCAAGGTTGGACCAGAGACCTGGAGTTCTCTGCGTCCCGTTGGGGGTTTATTGATTGTGCGTGTGTGCGCGTGCGTGCACACGTGCTAAGTCTGTGCCAAGAGGTGTTCAGTGGGGAGAGAAAGAGAATAGAGTCTGTGCAGGATGAGGGTGGATTTTTTAAAAGATTGTGACTATCAGGGGGGCCTTGAGGAATGGGAAGGTGGCCCCTTCCCCAGAAAGCCGTTTCTGGCCATGGTTCATTCTGCCTTTGGTTTCTGGGGTGCCATGTCCCCTCCCTGCTTTCAGGACAGAATCGGGTCAGAGTGGGTCCAGCCAGGCGGACAACTGTTGGAGGCTTGCCATGTGCCCGGCTCTAGGCTCAGGTGGCGACCCCTTCCTCCCAGCCCCTTAGATGACAGAGCGCCAGGCCTGCAGAACCCAGAAAGATCCTTACCCCTCTGCTTCATCTTTCAGCTGAGGAAACAGAGGCCTCGAGTGGGGTCTGAGCATATGGTCCTCCGAGGGCAGTGTCTTGTCAGAGGCTTCTGTGGAGTCTGAGATGACAGGATTTGAGGAGAGAAAGGGAGAGACCCTTGGTTTTGGGTTGTTTGTATCTGTGGCCGGAAGCAGCATCTAAGAAGCTTTGGTACAGGGTCAAGGGCTGGAATATCTGCCTGGGTCTGTGGATGGCAGCTCTGGGGCTGGTTCAAGGGCCTGGAGGGGCAGGTGGGTTGTGGCCTGGGGGCCAGTGGCTGCTCCTGCCTGCTGCCTGCTGCCCTCCCTCCTGAACGAACGAGCATGCTTAGGAATGTCACCTGCCTGGCGGGGCTGTGACCGAGTGCATCTTCCCTGCAGAGGATGGAGAGGCGGTGAGCAGCTCCTATGAGTCCTACGATGAGGAGGAAGGCAGCAGGGGCAAGTCGGCCCCCTACCAGTGGCCGTCCCCCGAGGCCAGCATCGAGCTGATGCGTGACACCCGCATCTGCGCCTTCCTGTGGCGCAAGAAGTGGCTGGGGCAGTGGGCCAAGCAGCTCTGCGTCATCAAGGACACCAGACTCCTGGTCAGTTGGTCTCGTGTTCTGGTCTTCTCTCTCGCTCGCTCTCTCTTCCACGGGGAGGAGATGGTCCCTCATATCAGGTGGTTAGACCCCTTCATGTCAGATTTCCATCCCTTTCTAACTTGAAATTGTACGTCGAATTTTGCATGCATGAGTGTGCTGTTTCTTTTTTTTTTTTTTTTAATTTGAATATTTTGATTTCTTATTGCCCAAAAAGTAATTAGACGATCTGATCAAGCTTCTGGGAATGTGGTTGTTCTGAGGTAGAAAAGTCTAGTCATTTTCATCAGACCACCTCTCCCCTACCCCATCCCATCTACATTTTTTCCAGGGACCTTTTTGTCCCCAGTCTGAGGGCCCGTTCTTCCCCACTTCCAGGCCACCGGAGGTTGGGGGCGGAGCCTGCTGCCCCGTCAGGGCTCCCGCCCCCCCGCCCCCCGGTCCAGCCCCGGTTCTGGCTACTGCATTTGTGTGTGCGGCATGAGAATCATAAGTTAGGTGTTTTCTCAGAAGTCACAATATCGTGCATTACTGGTTATAAGACAAGACCCATGAAGAAATCAGAAGGTATTACTGACCACAGCGCTGTCTCCTGTTATTTAAATAAAAATACACAGGTTTATGTTGTGATCTGAAGTTCCATGGCATCATTCTAAGCACACCCTTTCCTGCTCTGTGCAGACGTGCCTTTGGGTGACCCTGTTGCAGCCCCATGAGGACCCCCATTTTGCAAATGAGAGACTGAGGGGCACAGTATTTTCTCTGGTAGGGGAAGGAAAAAAAACCTTCTTTGCCTTGCTAGGAATATCATCCTCCTAACTAAGCAGATGATAAGCTTAGTCTTCGTCCCCTGCGGACCCCTTGCTGGGGTAGCCAAGCGAGAAACCCTGAGGTGGAGGAATAAGGCAGGTGTGTTCCGCCCTGGGTATGTGAGTGGTGCCCGTAGGAGACGTGTCGTAGGGACCAGCCCAGGCCCGCAGTGAGGTCAGAGCAGCTCAGATACGCAGGTCCTGGGGCCAGTGAGAAGGGGCGTGAAGGAGAGGCAGCCGGCCTGCCTGGCTGATGCTGAGACCAGGAGCTGCCGCGTCCAGCCCCTGGCTCTGCTCTGTGGGGCGCAGCCCAGCTCTCCGGGGGTGCTGCCACGCCCAGCAGCCCCTCCCTCCGCAGACCCCGGCGGCTGGGCTTGGCACCCCTGGCGAAGCGGTGCCTCGTCTCTTTGCTTCCAGTGCTACAAATCCTCCAAGGACCACAGCCCTCAGCTGGACGTGAACTTGCTGGGCAGCAGCGTGGTACACAAGGAGAAGCAAGTGCGGAAGAAGGAACACAAACTGAAGATCACGCCGATGAACGCCGACGTGATCGTGCTGGGCCTGCAGAGCAAGGACCAGGCCGAGCAGTGGCTCAGGGTGAGGGAGCCCCCAGTGGGGCGGGGCTGGGGGGGTGGCGCTAGGGAAACAGGCCTGCTCCTCACGGGGGCTCCTGGGGCCCCTGTAGTTCTGGCTCCCCAGCTTTTCCCGAAAAGGATGGACGTTGTCCAGGGTAGAGGGTCTAGTTCTTTCCAGGTCCTAGGGTGTCCTGCGTTCTGAATGGTAGCAATCGGCCTTAGGGAGATGGACCACAGGTCTGCGTCTTCTCCGTGCACTGGACGTGGGTTCTGGTTGAAATCGCTTTGTCTTCTGACCTCTAGTGAGACGTCACCAGCCTCCTTATTAAAGAAGGATAGATGTCACTGCCACTTGTTACTTACCATGGGCCATTTGAGCAAGTTTAACGCACTTTTAACAAATGTAACCACCTTGCAGGAAGCTGGGTGATGTTAATGTCCCGTTTCGGAATGGAGTTTGAGGCTAAGAGGGAGGAGGTGACCAGTCAAGGCCATATGGCAAGTGGCTGCATCGAGTTTCAAGCCCAGAGCTGACCGGTCCTGTGTTCTGTCAACACCAGAGCACACGGTCACTTCCACTTAAACTTACCATGATGTAGCCCCCGGTAAGCACCGGGGAGGGGCCTGCCGCCCCGTATTAAAGACGGGTTTGACGATTCCCGAAGGTTTAAGGTTTGTGTCAAGAAGATGCCCACGGTTGCAGAGGAATCTCCAGACCTAGCAGGGCTCTCAGTGAGGCCAGAGAGAGCCAGAAGCCCCTTTCTGCGTCTCTGCCACATGGATGCGTTTCCACTCAGGAGCATTGTATCGGCCCTCCACCCCCATCTGTACACACGCGCACACACAGATATCTGCATGCATGCACACGCATGCACATGCACGCACGCACGCATGCATACTTACACGCGAGCACGTGCCCTGCGCTGGCTCCTCTGACTGCCCAGACCCACCTGTCCTCCCCCTGACCCCCAGCCTCCGTCTCTAGCTCTCATGCCTTCTTTCTCAGACCTCTGTCCTCCCCACCCCCAGTCTTGGTGGTGCTTTAAGAACACTTTGAAAAGACACAGCCTCTCCATCAGCCTTCACAGGCCCTTCCCTTCCTGCTCAGGTGAGTGCAGAGGCAGACCTGGCCAGAAGCACCCGGCTCTTGAGGGACTGCACACGCCCGCACTCTGGGGGGCGGGTCCGGTTAGCCTGTCCGATGCGCTCTGAACCAGCGCATCTATCTACCCACCTGTCCTGGGCCTCTGTGTCTCAACTCTGCAGAGTCAAACATGTGCCTTCAGGGTGGGACAGATAGATGACAATAAGTAGGAGACGTTGAGTTTGGAACAAGAGTCCCAGGAACGGCAGGCACGAGGCAGAACTCTCGCGGAGAAGTGGAACCCCCACGCCCTCGAGCCTGGACACTCTGCCTCGCGTGCTTCCCTGTATCTTGGCCCCAGCCAGTAAGGATGCTAATGGACGTGTTGGGATGAGTCCTCACAGCAGCCCATGGCACAGGGGTCATCTCATCTTACAGATGTGGTTGGTGGCCAAGGTTCAGGCCCAAGGTCCATCTCAGGAGTGAGAAAGGCCTTACCTCTCCCCGTCTTCAGAGCTGTTCTTCCTTTCATTCTTTAGCTTTTCTGATTTTAACCCTTTTCCATAAATAGCTCTCAGCAGAGACTGAAAAAGGAGGGTCTTTGAAATCACTTTTGCTGAGCCCATATCTCCAAAGGGCTTCTGGCTGGGCAGTGTGATTATGGCTGTCCTGGGCCCTTATCCTCTGGGAATCCCCCATGTGGCCCCCAGATCAGAGCAGGGGTGCTGCTTGGCATGGCCAGTGCCACCTCTGACCTGCATGCCCCTAGCCTAGGGCTGCAGAGCTGAGGGCTGGCTGCTCTGGTCATCTTTGTGCTTTGTTGTAAAAGTCCCCCCTTGCCCATACCCAGAACACATGGGGCCTGCAGGAGAGAGGGCCCAAGGAACAAGCCCTATACCCCGTCACAGCCCACACAGCTGCGTCCCGAGGCCACCTATGGGCCCGCTGTTGGGGGTGGGGTGGCTCTCTGTTCCTGGGAAATAATGCATCTTCTCTATCACCTCGACCCACTCTCTCGTGACCTTGAGGGGCTCCAGCTTCAGTGTGGCTGTGAGTGCAGGCCGGGCCAGGCTAGGCCAGGCCGCGGGGGCCTAGGCCTCCACTGACGGCCGCCTTCTTCCTTCAGGTCATCCAGGAGGTGAGCGGCCTGCCCTCAGAGGGAGCGTCCGAGGGAAACCAGTACACCCCAGAAGGCCAGCGCCTGAACTGTCAGAAGGTAAGGCTCTATACTCTGCCTGGGAGGCGAGTCCAATTCCGTTTTTACTCCATAAAAATTAAAAGTATAAAATCGGGATCCTGGGCTCTTGCAGTTCAGCCCAGTTAGTAAGAAACACGCAAAGCTTGGATAAGGCAGCAGCTTCAGCTTGGCAGGAAAAATGACGACACTGATGCAGAACTGAAATATCTTTTTGCTTGGGCAAGGGGCAGGCGAAGAGCTTTATCGGGACAAAGTCACTGTGTCTTCCATGCTTTAGCGGGGAGATTTACTGTTCAAGGCTCTTTCTTCCCACCCATTTCCAGAGCTGGGGAAGATGTCTCGATGTTGACCTCAGCCAAAGGGCTCCAGTGCTCATTTGCGGAAAACTGTGGGGCCCCTGGTGAAGGGTCAGAGTCAAGAAAGTAGGGCTGGGGGCTGCCCAAGGGGATGACCTCACATGTGGGGTCACATTCCATGTCCCCGAGTATCTGCCGGAGGGTGCCCTGAACTGGGGATGCACAGAGCAGCCAGAGCGTCACTGTTTCCTCTCAGGGTCCCGTAGAGGGTTCTCAGAGGGCTTGGCCTCTGTTCTTTGGGAAGGCACGGGCCATTCCCCATGTAGAAATATGGATAGCCTTTTTAGAAGGGGCCGTCTTAGTTGTCTCGCTCATTACTTGGTCATCGACAAGAAACAAAAGTCAGTCACCTTGGGTTTCCATCACGCTGGGGTGAGAATCGGCCGCTCTCCCTGGAGACCTGTCCACAGTGTCCCCTGGCCAGGCACATCAGTCCGTAGTCCCACCTAAGGCCAGCCCTGTTGGTTGGGAGCCCCCCAGCTTGTGCTCCAGAGGTCTGCAGTAAGTGCTTCTAGAAGAAACTTGATTGGAGTAATCCGAGGGCCTGACATGGGTGGGATCCCTATTTTGCACACACGAGAGCATACCCGGCTGGAGAATGTCCCAGCCCGCGTGCAGATCACGGCCTGGCTCTGTGCAGACTCGCTGGCCCTTCTCCGAAGCTTGACGTGTTTGTTGGTAGCATAATCCGTTCTCAAAACGCATCCTCGTGCCCCTGGTTCGTGTGAGTGGTTCCCAGCTTGATGTGAGCTGCCGTTCAGACGCCCACTCGAAGGCCACCCCCGTGGCTGGCTACCTGCCCTCCCCACTGGCCACAGGGCTGCTGTCACAGCAGGTTGAGCAGCCATGCTGAGAACTCATACATGAGGCAGAGGTGCTCTGGGACAGGGCAGGGCGCCTCAGGAAGGCAGGGCCTCCAGGGAGCCCCAGAGGGAAGCCCGGCCAGCATCCCTCCCACCAGTGACCTGGACTCCAGGGCGACCCCTACATTCAAGAGTAATCTATTACTTTCTCTTAAATTGTGACCTCTGAAGTAACCATTTGCAGATATGATCACCCACTGTCTCTCTCTCTCCCGCAGCCAGATTTAACTGAGAAGTACCTGTTCGCCCCAGAATATGGCAGCTCTGTTGATGGCCATCCTGAGGTCCCAGAGACGAAAGACGGTACCAGTGCTTATGGCCTTCGGCCTAGGATGGGGAGGGGGACGGGATCCCAGGCCATGAGGTTCTGCTGTCTGGCTCAACCCTGATGGGTTTTAATAGCCACCTCCAACATGCTTCCAATGGATAAACTCCTTGGGAATACTACACATCCAGGAAAACGGGAGAGACCACCAAATTGAAGTTTCATGAGTTACCGGGGTAGAATATTCTCTTATTTGCTAACTATTTCAAATCTCTCGGAGCCAATACAGTCAGTCTGTAAAGATGCTCAAGTGCTCACACACTGCATGAGAGAAGCTGGTGTGCCACTCGAGCACGTGATACTAGAGACAGCTGACTCTGGCCTGTGGACCCCGGTTTGGGGAGCAGGCGTGTATCTGCGTGTGCACATGTGTGCGCATGTATGCGTGAGTGTGCAAAGAGGGGCGGATGTGGGACGGGTCTGCTATTTTTTCTACCCTTCGTAAGGGCATGTGGCCAAGCTGTGGGCTGTGCTCGTGGCTTTCTCTCTCGTCCTGACAGTCAAGAAGAAATGTTCTGCCGGCCTCAAGCTGAGCAACCTGATGAATCTGGGCAGGAAGAAATCTACCTCGCTGGAGCCTGCAGAGAGGTCCCTCGAGACAGCCAGTAAGAATCTTAGCTGCCTCCTGGACCAGAGGGCTGTGCACTGGGCTGGAGCCCGTCCCCAGGACAGCTGCTCAGCTGGTGGAGGCAGGGGTTTTAGGGCTCGCTTTAAATGTCCCCACGGATGGCGAGCTTGCCGCCCACAGTGTATCTTTACCGCAGGTAGTTCTCAGGTCTAACCACACTCTCGCTGCAATGCAAGATCTTTTGTGGACGTGAAGGGTAATTGATTGTTCTCCTAATGGTCTTTAAAAGGCTGTCCATGCGATCATCGTTTATGGGGCATGGCAGGCACAGTGTCAGTGAAGGGGATGAGCAGAGGGAGGACACAGTCTTGAGAGCGTAAAACTTAAAAGGGATGATAGCTTTAATGCCCATGACCACACACCTGCCTCCTCTGTAGCTGTAAGGACTCGGATGCAGAGATGGCTTCCTGGACCTGAGCCTTGAAGGACACACAGGAGCTGGATGGGCTGGGATGGCACCCAAGGGCAGGAGATGGGCTCCAGCGAGATGGATTCAGGGGCCCCCAAAGCCCATGTTGCTGGGACAGAGGGTGTGTGTAGGTGCTGGTGTGTAGGCTCTTGGAGGTCACCTCTGCTGCCCTCCCTCAGCCTTGAGGAAACCGAGGCCAGGAGAGACACCTTTCCCAGAAAATACCCTGGGGTGAGCCCCTGTCCTGGTACCCATCACTGCAGAAGCCCTCCCGGGGGCCTGCAGACCGTTGCTGTCCACCTTTGGGCCCTTTCCTCTTCCTCATGCATCCCATGCCTCAGCCTGGGCTTTCATCCCGAGTCCCAGTTTGTTCTGCGTTTTGCAGCTGGCTGGCTGGCTGGCTGGGGCGGGATGGGAAAGCAGCAGAAAAGGCCTCACCTTTGAGCCTGCTGCTTCTCCAGCCAGGCACTGGCGAATGGCCTGGCTCTGCCAGTCCCTGTGGCTTTGAGGCATGCTGTGGGCGTTGGAGCCTGGTTATGATGCATCTGGGTGTTATTCAGCGGTGAACCATGTTCCTGCCCCCTGTGGCTGGGGAGGGGCCAGAGAGAACACAGGTGCTCTCCTTCCCGAGACTCGGCATCTGAGCTCCCACCCCTCCTCACCCAGAGTTCTCTTTGGTCCGCACGATTCTTGTGATGGGCAAGTGAGCCATCTGCCCAAATGAGCCAGAGGTCCTAGGTCCTGGGCTCAGAGTCTTCCCCTTTGCTACCTGGTGGTGATAGTAATATGGCTCTGAGAAATTCATGATCCCCACTGTGTGGCCAGCACTGGCTGGGTAGGAAAGTGGCCATTCACTTTGACCCTACTGCACAAGTGTACTTTATTCCGGCTAAGGTTCCAAGTAACTGCCACGTCCTTACGGTGGAGAAGGCCTCTGCTTTGTAAGCCAGTGTCCCTGGGATGGTGAGCAGCACAGAGAGCTGTTAACCACCGCACTCTGGGGCATGCAAAGCATCCTAAAGACTGGATTTTACTCATCTTTGCAGCCCCAAGGATAAGGCTGTGCTTGGCACATGGTGTCAGGTCTCTAAATGTTCATCTAACTTTTCTTTTCTGGGGGAGTGGGGGAAGTTTGTCCTCTGCTTGAGAATCTGAATTCTGCACTTGCAATCATTTGAGAATAGTAAAGGACTGCATGGTGGATGCTGGCTGCCTCTGCGTGCCAATAGAGAGAGGGGCTCCCTGCTGGGGAGGCCCTGGGGGCTGACCCTGGGTGCTGGGGATGAGCATGGCAAGTTCCTGCCCGTGAGAAACTGTCCATTGGAGGCTGACATTGGAGCAGAGGGTCTCACTGTTCTGAATCCAAGTGTCCTGAAGGCAGACAGAGCAGGGAGTGCAGGACCCAGGGAGGGCCAAGGCCAGCTGCATCCAGAAGGATGAGGAGGAGTTGGTGAGGGAGAGGAGGACTTTGCAGGCTGAGGCTGAGTGATCCAGGGATGGCAAGGCTATCGTGCGAGCTGGGAAACTAAGACTGTAGAGGCAGAGGGATCGCACGTGCAGCGAGGAGACCCTGGCTGGGGCGAGCTTCCAATATGTGGCCTGAGTGACCGGAGGCAGGCGGAGGGCTGCTGCCGGCCGGGCACCTAGTGCCATGGAGATGAGTCCTGGGCTGGGGCATCCCACTGCCCTGCACATGTGCACAACCACCTGACCCAGTCCAAGATGTGACACACCATTTCAAATACCAGTAGCGCTGTGCTGCCCACCGTCAGAGGTCTAGCTGCTAACACAAAGGAGGGGGAAAAACACCCTGAGATCCACAGCCCGAGCTCATAAAACTTCTCGGGACCCTGGGAGGCGCGGAGGGGGTGGCCGCCTGGACGCCCCTCAGCCTCCTCCTCTCCTGCAGGTTACCTGAACGTGCTGGTGAACAGCCAGTGGAAGTCACGCTGGTGCTCCGTCAGGGACAGCCACCTGCACTTTTACCAGGACCGCAACCGCAGCAAGGTGGCCCAGCAGCCCCTCAGCCTGGTGGGCTGTGAGGTGGTCCCAGACCCAAGCCCAGACCACCTCTACAGCTTCCGTGTCCTCCACAACGGCGAGGAGCTGGCCAAGCTCGAGGTACTGCTGGCCCGTGGGGTAGGCAGGGGAGGCCGGGGCTGTTGGCTGCGAGTCGTGGAGATTCAGTGTGGTTGTGGCCTTATTTTTGTTTCCTTTGCCTGAGATTGTTTGCATTTTTAAAAATTTTCCATTCCCTTTCTGACCTCAGGGTGGTTGTGTTACAGCAGTGGACAATGAGTTACTTCCTGCACTTAGGGCAAGAGGAGTATTTATAACTCTTGAGCTGCTGGAAAAACCTAGGGACTCACAGTGGGTTTGGTTTAGTCTGTGTATCACCAGATGGAGCCTAGGACATGAAAATGACGACTGTTAGGGCTTATCTGGGGGGAAGAATCAGGTTTCTGATACATTTTTCCCACTCCCCACCCTCTGTTTGATGTAATGTCACACTTACAAAATAAGAGGTGACCTAATGCCTTGCATTGAGCTGGGTGGGCCTCAGCCAGGGTTTTTCACACGCACATAAGCACAGATTTCCCAGTTCACTCTATTCGTCTAGTCCAGGATCCTGGGGGTCTTCATCCGAGTTTTGTTTCAACGCTGCCCTCTGGTGGCTAAAAAGAAAATCCACATACATGCCGGTTGCTTCTCAGACAAGTCGACAAATTTAGACTAATATCTATTCTTTACTCGGTACGCTATGTGGACAAGACAGAGATGCTCCCTGTCCTCATGGAACTTACATTCTAGTATGAGCGTGAGATGTTGTTATTCAGTTAATTACCTGATTCTTTAATAACAGTTGCTGAAAAGCAGTGGGTATGTATGAAAACCATCGAGCCGGGGTCAGGGGGTGGCGGGGAGCACGTGTGACAAGGCTGGGAGGGGAGGGCTGATCCTGAGAGCAGGGGGAGACACAGAAGGATTTCAGGGGAGGCTGGCATGCTCAGATTTGTGTTTTGAGATGCTTCCTGTCTGTTGAATGGAGCACAGATGGAGGGTGGGGGACAGGAGCCAAAATGAGACCTGCTAATAAGCTGTAACAGTGGCCCAGGGCAGACAGGGTGGTAAGCGGGAACTCGGTGATGCCTGAGAAAAGATTTGTGGAGAAACCCACCTGAAAATGAATGGAAAAAGGAAACCAGCTAAATGTCACTCGGCTCACAGCTGCCTCCTTGGTGCAGAGAACACAGCAGGAAGGTGGCAGAGCTGTGTCGTGTCAGGCCCAAGTGGCAGCTGTTTCTTCTCATGAAAGTAAACATGTGGTATTTATAGAATTCCCAGTTTTTTTCTCATTCTAAAGGCAAGAAACAACACTGGATTGGCATTCCAATAGAAATACCCAATATATGTATTTGTTTAGAATTCATTATCCCCTGGAAAAAACCCAAAGACCAATTTCCCTGGGATTTAGTTCACGATTTGGCAGAGATAGTTGACCTCGTGTAAGCTATTTAAGCCATCTTGACTATCAAAACCATAATAAATTCGAATTTTGTTACATCTTAGCAGGGGATCCAGGTAGCCTTGTATGTTTGGATAGTATGGGTAATACACTGTGACAGTTCCAAAAATAGAGGTTATCAACCTAAAATACATATAATTTTAACAGTTCTCTCCCAGTCTGTTAGCCTTTTAGAAATACATGTATATAAAGTACACATCATGCTTGGGACCAAGATGCTGGGTATCATGAGGTAGCATCGAGGTATCACTAGTGGCAGGAAATGTTATTTGGGGTCCTCGTGGGATGGGAAATAACAGTGAAAATGATGGAGCATGGCCCCAGGCTCTCTCCAGGGCCTTGCCCAGGGTAAGCATAGGGGCAGGGGTGCCGTGCCCACCCAGTGGGGGTCTGGGCACGCTTCACACCTGCTCATGCCCCTCTCTGTCTCCTCCCAGGCCAAGTCTTCCGAGGAAATGGGCCACTGGCTGGGCCTCCTGCTCTCCGAGTCAGGCTCCAAGACAGACCCAGAAGAATTCACCTACGACTACGTGGATGCAGACCGGGTTTCCTGTATCGTGAGTGCAGCCAAAACCTCTCTGCTGTGAGTCCCAGGCCCCCACCATCTCCCTTCCCGCTCTTAGTCGTGCGTCTCCACTCCAGGCCCTGATGGGCCTCTGGCCATTCGAGTAGGGTGGCCACTGAGAACTCAGGGTCGGCCAGCCCTGTCCTCCCGGCAACAGGAAGACAGGGCCAGGGAGCCGCCCCGAGGGAGGCCAGCCTGGGAGTGGGGCCAGGCCTGCGGCCCACGGGAGCTGCAGCATCCTCAGCTCAGGTTAGATGCTCCCCAGATCCTCGTGGCTACGTCAGCACATCTCCCGACCGCCCTACTCCTTTACTGCTGATTCAGTTCCTTCCTATGCATCCTCTCTGGGTCCCCAGCACACCCTGGAAAGAGCAGGTGCTTTCTCTGCTTTCCAGATGAGCACACGGGGGCGCACTCAGGGAGAAGTGCTGGGCAGTGTGGCTGAGGAGCCCTGTTGGGAGCCGGCCAAGCCCATGAAACAGAATCTCTTATGTACAAAACGGGGACGGTCTCAGGTCTGCGCTGCCCCAAGTGTATTATGAAGATGACACGAGAGAGGGTTTTGTTGTTGGAATTCCCAAAAGGGAATCAGAAGCTGACAAAAGGATGCCGAGGAGGGGGCGGGGCAAGGGAAATGTGTTTTTCCGGAAATTTGGCGCCGAGGGTTCTAGTAGGAAGGCTCTGGGAGGAGACAGGGGAGCTACCCCCTAAATAAACGAATCTGTGCTAAAATGAGGCTGGAGCTGGACACCGGGTCTCCCACAGCTTTCACTGCACCTCTTGTCATCATGAATCCTTGGAGACTGGGCGGCTTTGACACCCAGCCCCGAACCTCCTGTGTCTTCCAGACTGATGCAGAGGAAGTTCTCAGAACCGAACACTTACATTGACGGCCTGCCCAGCCAGGGGCGCCAGGAGCTGCTGTATGACGACGTGGAGATGTCCGAGCTGACGGCCACAGTAAGGACGCCAGTGGGGCAGTGGCCTGGGGCTGTCCAGTCCTCCTCCTGCCAGACCTCAGTGCCAGCTTAAGAATGTCCCTAAGACGAGTGCATTCCAAGTCACCTGCAGGGCCACAGTGCAGACAGGTTATCTTTTGTACTGGGATGTGCTGTTGGGATTTGGCAACGATGACACCGTTATTAGCCTTTGAGGACCACACTGATGGTGGAGGGGGCATCCTCATTCTGGTAAAGGGTTCCATTTGTCAGAAATGAGACGCGGTGCTGTGCTAAGGGCTGCTGAGGATTATGAGCTCCTTTAATCCTAACCACCTCACAGGGAGGTACGACTGCCCTCTTACGGATGAGGAAATAGGTTCAGTAAAGTTAGTACTCTGTCCTGGGTCTCCCACCTTTTGAAAGGCAAATCCAGGACTCAACTCTGACCTAATCCCTGCTTAATAGGAGGCGTCCCCAGGGGAAGGTCCCCGCCCACTGCAGCACAGGGAGGGGACAGGAGCTCTGTGGCAGGGCAGGTGGCGCCTCTACAGCCCGGGGAGCAGAGGCAATGGGGAAAGCCACCTGACTCTCCCCTTCAGGTGGACCCCGAGGAAGCCACGCCTCCCACAGATGCTCTCGCTGAGTCTGACCCTGACCGTGTGTATCTGGACCTCACGCCCGTCAAGTCTTTCCTGCACAGCCCAGGCGGCACCCAGATCCAGGCGCGCTCCCCCACACCACCTCACCTGGACCCTGCTGCCGAGGCCCTTCCTGCAGACGCGGGCCTGGCCCCAGACGAGCCCCTCATCAAGTCTGCAGAGACCCCCGAGTTGCAGGTACAGCCGGCCGCCCGCAGGTGCGCCAGCCCCAGCTGCCCAGGCCGCTTGGCCAGCTGAGTCATGTTCGCTTCGTCCCACAGAGAGTGCAGCAGGAGAGTCTGGAGCCTTCCCCAAGAACTGCAACAGTCAAAATCCAGACTGAACAACAGAGAATCTCCTTCCCACCAAGCTGTGCTGATGTCGTGGCTGTAACCCCGGCAGGGGCCGGCACACCTGTGAAGGACAGGTTGCGGGTGACCTCTGCAGGTACCTGTGCTGAATAAGAGTTCGATGTTTTGGAAACGGCTCAGAGAAGTTGGCCCAATCCCTTCCCTTTCTGATGAGGAAACAGGTTCAGAGAGGTGAAGGGACTCAGCCCAAGGTCATCAGTGATGAAGGCGTGGGCTGAGTTTCCTGTCTGACCTGGTGTCCAGCTCTGGTCTGACAGAGTCTGCACAGTGGGATGGGGACAGCCCTCACATCCCCACCAGGCTGACCTGGGGGTTCCCCTCTCTGGGTTTGCAGAGATCAAGCTTGGCAAGAACAGGACGGAAGCCGAGGTGAAGCGGTACACGGAGGAGAAGGAGAGGCTGGAGAGGAAGAAGGAGGAGATCCGGGCGCACCTGGCTCAGCTTCGGAGGGAGAAGCGGGAGCTGAAAGAGACCCTGTTAAAATGCACAGGTAGGGGCCTCCCGGAGTGGGCAGGGGTGCGCCTTCAGCCCAGGGGACTTGTGGGCGTGGGCTGGATCCATGCACCTGGCTTGTAGCCCCGCCAATCTCTGGGGACAGGTGGATGCTCCCGCTCGAAGTCCTCACCCCACTGTGTCCTGTCTAAAAGGTCACTGTCCTGTGCAGAGAGCCCCTCTGACCTGTTGTCAGTAGGACCACGACTTAGTTTAAGAGCTGGTTAGAGGAGGACATCTCTAAAAATCGTGTTTCCGCCTTAAATATTTTATTTGCACTTCAATGTACGCTCCTTGGCTCATCTGCTGTAGCGCCAGCTCCTTTTCCCATGCCATCTTTCTTGCATGCACCACACCTGTCCTGCATCATCTTCAGTTTCCAGCGTTTATTTCTTTAATGGGAACGAAAGCTTCAGACACTTGCAAACAAACAAACAAAAAAATCTGAGTCTCTCTAGATTCTTTTGCAGCCATTTCCTAGCAACTTGTCTTTAAAAGGACCTTTCCTGGCCTGGGCTGAGACAACTGCTCGCTGCAGCCAGCTCCATTCTCATTCCAGACAAGGGCGTCCTGGCCAGCATGGAGCAGAAGCTGAAGGAAATTGACGAGGAGTGCAAGAAGGAGGAGAGCAGACGTGTGGACCTCGAGCTCAGCATCATGGAGGTGAAGGGCAACCTGAAGAAGGCCGAGGCCGGGCCCGTGACGCTGGGCACCGCCGTGGACACCACCCACCTGGAGAACGTGAGCCCCCGAGTGAGTGCCACATGCCGAGGTCCCCCCGAGCTGCTGGCAGGGCCTGCTGGACCATGGTCGGGAGAGCTGGGTCATGTTTACCTCTCCCTGGCTCAGGCCTTGCTCTTCTCTTGTCACCACAGCCCAAAGCTGCTGCCCCCACCCCAGACTGCACCCCGGTCAACTCTGCTACAGCGCTCAAGAACAGGCCCCTCTCCGTCATGGTCACAGGCAAAGGCACCGTCCTCCAGAAAGCCAAGGTGAGCGGTCACTCCAGGCCTCCTTCAAGGCCACCCCTGGACAGCAGGACCGTCACTACGCTGGGGCCCCTCTTCTGACCCGGGGTGGGGGGGGTGTTTTCCTGCTTTGGGTACCACTCAGCAGGAAGAGACAAGGGGCCTCGCTGTACCTTGGCTCATGTGTTCTTAGCAATCAGCCTGAGGACACTTGAACTACCCACCACTTAATTCCAGGGGCATAACTACAGTTCGCAGCCAAACAGAGGTTTCACATCAAAAAGTCAATGGTTCTAAAGGACTCCTGCCATAAAAACTTAGCCACATTCCGAAAGGTGATGTGATTTGCCTGAAGCTGCCCAGCCAGCTGGTGGTGGAAGGTATAAATGAGGAATGGATGCCATGACAGGGCTCTCCCTCGAGGGCCAGACAAAAAAAAAGGTTATTAATCCTTTGATCGTTTGTACAGTAAAGAACACTGCATAGAGCTGCCTTTGTTTTGGGGCAAACTCTGCTCCTTAATTTATATCCCGCCTACCTGCTGGAGACATTTCAAGGTATCTGCACCAATAACTAACAATTAAATCCATGGGTGTCACTGCTCCCTCCCTGCCGTGCCAGACATCACAAATCAGAGCACTCTCCTTTGCCACAGCCTCAAAAATCTCTCAGCAGGTCCCCCCAACAGTGACCCAAACACACAGGGGTTGACACAGAACTGCTCTCTGTTTCTATGCATGTGAATGACTTTCTTCCTTTCTCGCGGGGGTGCTGGTACTTGGTGCCCTAGGAATGGGAGAAGAAAGGAACGAGTTAGGACACGGAGCTTCACCGGAAGACTCTCGTGTCAACGTGGACCTTGGCGACCGTCCTGCTTCATTCATCAGCAACTCTGGGAAAGGGGGAGTCAGTCCGGAAGGAAGAGCGAGGACTGGGGTGCTCAGAAAGCAGAGCTTCGGCTCGGAGGAGAGGCTCTGTCCCTGTCAGAGCCGAAGGAAATAGAACAAAGTAGTGATTTTTAAATAGCGCTGATCCCACCTGTGCAAAACCATCCACGGCATGTGCTTTTTTGAGAAATGGTAACAGAGGAGAAAATATTCGGGACCAAGCTGAAGCACTGTCCCCAGGAAATTAAGGATTTCTTTTAAAGGGACGCTGTATTATATATTTTTTAAATGTTTAAAATCCTGTAATTTAGACCAGCAAAGTGTCTTTTGAGATTTAACTGACTTTACATTACTGTAGGAAAAAAAAAAAAAAAAGATTACCTTGTGTTTACAGATTCAGTCCTGTGGCCACCCCATTTTTAAGGGAAGAGTTATTTAATGCTCTCTTTGTCTGTGGGTGAAGTTGTGTTTGATGTTCAGGCCCCTTCCAACAACAAAAAAAGTAGTGAACTTTGTTTTGGTGGGTGGGCTCCGTCTCAAAATGGGCAGTGCTGTCCTTCTAACGGCATTGTGCTTTCACACAGGTGTTAACATTTCATCGGTCATCTCTGCCTCGTTTCTGGGGTTTCTGAATCAGTTCCCTAACACTGCTTCCTGAGAACTAAAGGTCTTTTGATTTCTTCTTGTCTTTCTAATCCCAGGGCATTTACTTCCTTTGTCATAAACACTTGGTAAAAAGGGACACCAAGTGGTGTTGGATTTTTTTTAAAAAATAAAATGTTAATTGTCTTTTGGGTTTTTCTTGTTATTTCATGGAATGACTTGGGCTGGGGGCCTGGTGGACTTCACCTCAAGGGGGAAACTTCTCGGTTATTTACACACTGAACTTCAAAGTAAGTGCAGTAAAAACTGGCAGAGCTAGGAGGTGAGATCTTAGGAGATGTTACACCTCCTTGTATCAACAATGTATCAAATACACAGGAAACACCTGCACAAACTGGTCACATAAGTTACTGAAAATCTTAGAAGTCAAATACAGGCCTAAGGAATTCTTAGGCAACTTTCTGAGTACCAAAGTTCCTAGCATGAATATGCTTATCTTAAAAGTGACAAAATTTGCCAATATTTTTAAGATTTTGTGCATGCATGTCCAACAATGAGATTTAGTTTTTCCTTTGCAATATCTGTTGGATTTGGGGTATCAGGGCCATGCTGACTTTATAAAATTGGAATATGTATTCCTCAAATGATCCTCACAGCATTTTCTTGTAATTTAACAACTTTTGTCAGTATCGGTGCTTAAAAGGCTTCCTTTTCAGTTCTGCCTTCGATATGGCCCGAGGTTGTCCTAGTCTTTTCAATGAGCCGGATTTTGGCTTGTCATTTTTAAAATAACATTTATGCAATGCTTAAAAGAATCGTGGGTCATGAGCAGATAGTTTATCCAAAGAATCAAGGTGGTTCAATAATTGAAAATATACTAATGGGTAATTTGTCACATAAATAGATTAAATGTGAAGAAACATCTCAAATTAGGGAAACACCAAAAATCTCAACACCCTAGCAACAGAAGTAAGCATTCCTACTCTTACAGAGTAATAATCCCCAGAAGGTAACATACAATGAGACAGTCCTTTCAAGTTAAGAAACAGATACATTCTATTGCCACTACTTTTTAAAACATCCTAATGAAAAATGAGAGAAACTAGTATAAAACCTCAGAAAACTGTCATTTGCAAATGTCTTTCTAGGAAAACAAGAGACTCAACTATTAGAGCTAGAGCATTCAGCAAGTTGGTTGGAATCAGGCTCATTCAGATCAAAGATTTATGGCTTATCTGCACTGTTTCAATTTTTTACAAGGAGAACGTTGTTGCTTGTATAATTAAAAGCCAGTTCCTTTTAAATGAAAGAAAAAGGCTTGGCTAATTAGACAGCCAAGATAGGAATTCCCTCTGCTTCTACAAGGATACTGAAAGTATTGAATTATTCAGTGGCACTTTTCACTAGAAAAGGTAAAATATATTATATATATATATATATATATATATATATATATATATATATATATATATATATATATATATATATATATATTTCAAGGGCTGGGACTTAAAACTAGAAATAGCAGAGCCATTAATATGTAACTCACAGTTTTGTGGGGGTTAAGTCCAGACAATTCAAATGGGATGTCCAAATCTCAGCCCTGAACCAGACAAACAGCCGACACCATAAAACGATTAAACTGCTGTGAATTTAAATACAGTGGATTCACGTAGGTTCTCCGGCATCATCTGTTGGTGCCTGCTGGGTGGGCACTGGCCCTGCTCTGATGTCGCCTTCTGCCAAGGCCAGCATAGTAACAGGAATGACACTACCCCCCGGACACAAGTGATCATCATGAGACAGTCTTCTTGGGCCACCAGGCTTTCAACATTTAACACCAACCACCATGGTGAGAAGCCCTTCAAGTGCTTGACTAGCACCAGAAATCTTGGAGTCCTAAAAGCTAAAGTGATGGAGAAATCACGGCAGCCTCGAATGCTCACACATAACACTTTACGTAGCTTAGATTAAAAAGGGAGGCTATGATAAAGCGTCCGGATTTAGGTTGGAGCTCTACAGCGGTTTCTACTGAAAACTGAACTCAAAACAACACAACCAACGGGAAGAATTGGTGGCTGAATACTGTGGGGGTGAGGAAGTGCCTGGTTTGCCAGAAAATACTGAAAATATTCCAATTAAAGCCCCCGACATGTCGGTATAAATACTCCTGTGAAATAACCAACATCACGTCTTAAAATGTTCTTTTTAAAACTACACATAAAACGCAAAACAAGAACCTAGATGACGTAAGATGTTTAATCAAGCGAAACCCATCTTAAGTTTCTTTGTTCCATATGTGTTGAGTTTAAAAGTTCTATTCCTCTTTGCCCCACTCAAAAGCACTCAAACACCCCACAAGTAACCTCTCCCTAAGTAAACTCTAAAAGGAAGCCCATCCAAGAGAATGTGGCCCAGTACCCAGGCCAACCAACCGCACAGGGCCCCTCCCCAAGTCGATCAGTCCCATTCCAGTCTGGGCCCTTCCCAAGTCTCTCCCCACACAGATCCAGTCACCAGAAGAGGTCACAAATGCCACAAATGCATCTAGGACATCTTTGGGGAAAGATGGGCGGAAAGGTCCATCTTGAAATGCCCTCACGTGGGTGGTCCAAAGGACACGCTGGCCGCTGCCTTCATTCGGGCGTATTCCTGTCCCGACTGTGTTAGCATTTGTCGTGAGCAAAGCCAGCTTCAGACAGGCCGTGGAGAGTCTCTAGGGTCCTTTGTTTCTCTTCAGGGAAAAGGTGGCGGACGACAAGCTCAGCGAGGT
>PVKZ01006323.1:0-36926 GCA_004027375.1 Macroglossus sobrinus | reverse complement strand
GAAGGAAGGAAGGAAGAGAAGGAGGTAGAGAGGGAGGGAGGGAAGAAAGGAAGGAAGAAAGAGTGGGCCACTGGAACCTTTTGAGAACTTTCTACCGTATCAAGCAAAATATTTTGAAAATTTAGACAATATTACTCTTTATATAGTTACTTATTACACGGTGCTGGTGCGCTGTTTGAATCACAAATTGCATGCTAATGGCCTAATTCATAAACCATTGACATTCTTTATGAGTCCTTAGCATTCAGAAATGAAGAATTTGTGTTCAAAATATAATTTGCATTGCAAAATTCAATAATTTAGTTTCTCATATTCATTAATGCCTAAAACCACAACACATAACTTATCCCATTCCAGCCCCCTCCTTGGGGACACTGGGAAAAGAAGTGGTTTGGCCAGGAAATCAAGGACTGCTGTTTATGGCCACGTTTGCAATGGCGCTGAGTCATCACCGGGGGAAGCCATGCTGTTTTTCCTCCAGGAGCCAGCCCTGGAGGATCCTGCCACAGTTAAACAGAGGTAGAGGGGACCTTTTTCAAGCGCGTGTTCATTGAACCTTCCCCATCTCAGGAAGCCCATCTGAGACTAAAATTCCTGCTGACACAGATGTGCCATGTTCAGTGAAATAGTCACTGGGAAATCCAGTGAAGCGATCGATGTGACATTCAATGGCATGGTCCATGGGACACTCGAAAATATTGTCTATCAGACAGTTAACGGAGAGGGCCATAGAATACTCCGTGCCTTGGACATGGAGAACATTCCTTCGGCAGATACATCTCCTGCGAGAGGAAACTTGCCTCCTCTATACGAAGGACCAAGCTGGATTCACAGCCTGCCTAGCTACTTTCACTTCCTAGTACAAGGTTGGCATTGAAAATCATTGGAAGGAAGGAGAGACCGTTGGTGGAAGAGCCGAATGCTCACCTGGCTCAGGTGCCCCTCGAGAACCGGTCTTTGGGGATTCTACCCAGGGTTCAGCTTCCACACATCTGTCTTGGTTCCATGGGCTTGATGGGAGTTTGCTACATAAATTTTTTTTCTAGGCCACTGGGTCACACCAGAACTTTTCAGAACCTAAGTGTCAAGACATTGGAATTAAACCAGCACAATTCCTGGTGTCAGAAGACCTGCAGCTTCCTTCTCGCTCCGCCTCCAACCTGCTGTGTGAATTCACCCAAGGTAGGTCCTCTCTCTCGAACTTGTAAACAGGGGAGATTTGGATGTCATGGTCCTTAGAAGCTCTTCCAACACGGAAACCTCTAGGACTTCGGGATCCGACTCTAGTATCGTGACCAGAATTAAGACACTGGTTACTCCTGTCTGGATGTGTCTTCCTGAAAGCTGGGTATCAAAGGTCAAAGACCGAAGGCCTTACTAGAATGTAAAGCGGTCCACTGAGAGTAACCACACGTGTTTCATTTAGCGCTGTATTCTCAGCACTCCTTGTGCATCGTGCATGTGGACTGTGCTTGAGAAATAATCACTCATCCATTCAACGGATGTGTCTGAGCCCTGATAACGTGAGGAGTTCCCTTCTAGGCCATAGGGCAGTGACGAACAACGTAGATGAATTCCCCACCTTCATGAGTATTCCATTAGGGTGAAGAGACACATGGTATTCACATAAAACACACGCAAGTCCATAAAACAAATGAGTTCGCATCATGATTAGAGCAGATAAAATAAGGTAATAGAAGGAGAATGGTTGAAATGAAGGGCTCCTTCAGATTAGGTTCTCAAGTAGCTCCCATCTGACATCTGATGGAACATCTGAGTTGAGATGTAGACAGCCAAAAGAAGCCAGCTACGGAAAGAAGTGGAAGCAGAGCATCCTGGGAAGAGGGAGTCGCACGTGCAAAGGTCCTGAGGCAGAAACATGCTTCATGTGTTCATAGAAGATGAGCAAAGGCGCATGTGGATGGAAGGAATATTGTTAGCCAAGGTGATGGGTAGGTGACGTGGTTGGAAGAGCTGTGGGCGTGGATTTGTACAGTTCACAAGCTCACAGGCAGGCGTTGGGATTTCAGTCTAAGTGTGATAGAAAACTCCGGAATGTTTTAAGCAGATGAGGGGCATCGTCTGGTCCATAGCACTAAGGATCCCACTGGATGCTTCATGGAAAATGGAATTAGTTGAACTAATTCAACTAAGTACCTGTTCTGTGCACCTTGGAAGAGAGTCAGCCCAGGAGGGTGATGCCCACCCAGGAGAATGACGAAGCCAGGCGTTTTGGAAAGCCTGTGTGACCCCTGCTACAGTGACAACCGACCCCGAAGGCCACTCTACCTGCCTGGCACCCAGCACCTCTTTATGAAGCCTGACGTGCCTCTCATTGTGTCGCTGACTCAGCATCGTCCTCCCGCCCCTGTGAGCTCACCAGCCTTGGAACGAGAGCAAGTCATTCGTCAGCAAATCTAAAATATTTATCGTGCACACGTTAAAGGCCGAAGCGTTAGGACATCGAACTCTGCCCGGGCAGGGACGAGGCTTCACAGTCTGATGACTGGGATGAGGACGAGCCCCACGACATCGAAGACAATTAATCTGTGTGATCGGAACTCTTCCCGACTCACTAAGTGCCAAATGCCAACCGGCTTGTAATGACCGCCATTAAAATTTAATACGATTTGCTTATTTTTTAAAAAATGGAGGTCCTCCTGTCTTTTCTAGCTATCATTAATCCTACGTGGGGAAACAGGAGGGAGAGTGAGCATGGAGAGCGTAGAACTGCTCAGGGAGTGAATCTTGAGCCAGACTCCTGAGAAAGGGGATCGCAGAGGCATCTACATTTGTAGAAGGTCCTCTGTCTTGCATCTGTCACCGTTTTCCCTTTGGGAAGGACGGGATAATGTGCTCGCATGTTTGGTAGGGGTGTGGGAGGTAGAGGAGCAGGTGGGAGAAGTGCATGAGGTGGGCCAACTGGGACTCGTGACTGACCTTGACCCTTAGTCTCCTGTAAGTCTCAGGACCCTTGTTTGTTTTAAAATCGGAGGCGAGAGGAAATTCAGTGTCCTGGGGTTGTGGTGAGGATGGGACAGAGGCGCATGCAACGTGCAGAGTCCCGTGCTTGGCCCGGATTCATGCAGTTGTCATCACCGTCGTTGTTATTGCCGTTGCTATGGTGATACGGCTGGATATTGGCTGTGGGGCTCTGGTGCATCTCCTAACCTTCCCATAAAATGGGGCCGTGTTGGTCTCTTCCTCACTGGTTTCTGGGGAAGATTATACGAGATAACTCGTGCCCAGTAAACAGAGGCTTCCGTCGCCATCACCATCTCATCTTCGGTAACTGACTTCGCCCTCGGGTCTGGATTTGTCTTGGAACTGGGGCTGGTGCTAAGGTGTCATTGCAGGAAGTCCCAGCATCGCGGTGTCTGCTCTGCCTCACCCTTGAGCTTCTCGGTGCCTCGCTGAGCCCGGTCAGGAGGTCAGGAGGTCAGGAGGTCAGGGGTCATATTGAACCTGCTCTCTCCGTCAGCATTGTTTTCAAATGAAATGTAACTAACAGATACGAAGGCACTGAGAAGAGTTAAAAATCTCTCTAGACCTATAAGGTGTTGGTGGTGGTTGTTTATTAAGTAGGGAGGAAGCTTTTTGTTGTTATTTGGGTTCCTCCAGCCCTGAAACAGCAGATAAATCAGAGAAGTGTCAGGTCAGAGTGAAACGTGGATTTCTGGAAACCCGAGGACTAAGCTTCATCGGCATTTTTTTTTCCCTTTTCTTTTTCGTCATCTTTGCTGAAAGACACTTGAAGTGAAGTTAATAATTGAAACGTAATGAATTATTGCAGTTTGGGGTCCATAGCACAATCATAATTGCCAGTTTATTACTTTTTTAATATATTTGCCGAGTATTAATAATATTGAAATAATGCGAGAAGACCATGGGAAATAAATGAAATATATCATTTGTCAAGGAAAAAGGTTTTCCAAGCTGTAGGCACTGCTCCCATGAGTTCTGTGATGAATGCGGCACTGCACTGAAGCCCTCATCGTGGGGACATCACCTGCAAATTCTGGCTCCTGCAGAATTCTCATCCAGGTACATAGAGGTGAAGGTATAGAAGGCTCACCGTATAGGTGACATTTTTTATGCGCTTCTTGGGGTGTGTGAAACATGGCGCCAAAGAGAGTTTCAGAGCTAGGAACAAAAATACCCAGGTTTTAGTCCTGGCTCTTTAGTTTGACCTTGAGCAAGTCCTTTCTGCCCGCACGTCCTCGTGGTCCTCACTGCAAAACGAAAGGCGAAAACATGGAAATAGGAGGAAGGGGTTGGAATGGATCCTGAATCCCAACCTTTCACCTCTAAAAACCCATTGTGTTATTTTTTCTCCCCCCAGGGACTGCATGTTTTGAAAGAACTTCCAATTATTATTGGAACATAAGTTTATCACTCCTTGTGCTTTTCCCCAGGCAGGGTGCAAGGACTAAACACCACCATCTGTAAAATGAGAAGGTTGATGTGGGCAGAAGCTTTCAAACCCCGGCATCTCAACACTGGTGAAGCATGGCTAGCAACGGAGGGAGAGTCACAACTAATTTATTGCTGAAATCAGCTAAAGTAATGAAGTCTGCAAATGAGTCTCTACGACAAATTAGAGGGCGTCAAGGTCCCTCTGACAAAGCCATCATTGCTCCCTTATATGTTCAGACTCATTTCCTTTAATGTGCTGCCACGTCTAAGGCATTTGCCATATGCTGGCCGCCGAGCTGGGGAAGTGAGTAGCAGGAAAGAAGTGGACTGGGCATCGCCACCATTCGTGGTCCACATCATCCATCCTCAGCCTGCAGGAAAAGGCAAGCGTGGTAGGTCTGGAGGGTAGACCATTAAGCCAAAGAAGAACGTTCTTCAATCTTAAGATCTTGTGGACTTTGCCTTATAGTTTGGACTCACTTGGGATCCGTTACTCCTCCTTCTTTCCTATTGATTTGTCTTGGAATGAACATGTCTACCGAAGGGCTGTCCCACCACTGTATTTTAGAAGCACATAACTCATCTGGTTTCACAGGTTCACAGCTGCAAGGGAATTTGCCTCGGGATGAATCATCCCCCAAGTCCGACCTATGATTAATGCTGATGATGTTTAGATGAGACTTTGGATTTTAGACTTCAGAGTTGATGCTGGAACAAGCTGCGATTTGGAGGCTGTTGGAATGCCGTGAATGTATGTTGCATGTGAGAAAGACACGACTTCGGGAGGGAGTAGGCAGAATGCTATAGACTAAATTCATTTGTTGAGATCCCAACCCCAATGGGATGGTGTTAGGAGGTGAGGCCTCTGGGAGGTGATTAGGTCGTGAAGGCGGAGCTCTCGTGAATGGGATTAGTGCAGTTATGAAAGAGACCCCCACCTCCAGAAGGTTCTCCCGCTCTTTCTGTAATGTGAGGAGGACACAGCAAAAAGACAGCCGTACGAACCAGAAAGCAGCCCTCATCAGACCCTGAATCTGTCGGCACCTTGACCTTGGACGTCCAGCCTCCAAAACTGTGAGAAATAAATTCCCGTTGTTTATAAGCCACTCAGTCTATGATACAGTAACCCGAAAGGACTAAGACACTGATGCTACTATTTTCATGAACATTCTTCTCAATTCGTGTAGCCATCCCTGTGTGCGTGTAGATTCAACTTCGCATAAACATGATGATAAATGTACTAAACTATAACCTGTTTTTTATTTTTTTGGTTTTTTTTTTTTTTACCTTTTCTCTTAGTTGATTCTATGCCAGGAACTTCCTTCCCTTCCTGCAAAGCCCTGCAGAACTTTCCCATTGTATTGATGTACGGTTAATAATTCACCATTGACATCCATACCGCTGTAAAAAAAGCAGCTGTAAAAAGAACAAGAAACCGTTTTGTGTGCTGATACGGAACAATCTCCAAGATAGGTTCAGTGTACACAGCAAGCGTAGAACACTGTTTACTTTGTTCCCGTTTGTTGGAACAAAAAAAAAAAGAAAGAAAAGGAAAGGAAAGGAAAATGGAAGGGGAAGAATATATAAACACATTTGGTCTGGAGAGAAGCCAAAAGAACAGGGGGCTGCTGGTCACTTCCGGGGAAAGACCCAGGGGGCAGGGACCCGGGACAGGAGCGAGACAGCTCGTTGCATGCTCGGCAGTGCCTTTGGAACTTGGAGCCACGTGTGATTGTATAAACCCAGTACAAAACACGTGAGTGTTGTGTTTTTATATTCTTTATACATCACTCTCTGTGTGTATACTTTTAACACAATAGGTGCATTTGTGTTCCGTTTCAATTATATAATGTTTAATGTATATATTTATAACTTTTTTTTTAAAAAAATAGCTTATCACTGCATCCCCAGTCCCCAGCCAAGTACTTGGAATATAAGGAAGAGTTCAATGAATATGTATCCAATAAATATATTGATGATTATAATATATTTGTGAGTTGTGGAGGGGGTTTTCTTCCATAGTTACTTTCATTCTTTTTCAGTTGGGGGGATTTGGGTCACGATCTGGGTATCGCCCCGGCAGCGTGTCACATCCACCTTGTACATGGTGAGAGCAAGTGTTTGCGAGTCCCTGGGCCAGTTTTGCTCAGGATGCTTCTGGCCAATACGATCCAGAATTCCAAGACAGGATCTGGAATTCACAAGATTCAGGCGTCATTTCCCTCTGAGAAGGGAATCAGGGAGTGGGTGGGTGGACGGGAGGATGGGAGAGGCTGGTGGAGGAAGCTTTGCCCGGTGCCCAGAGCCTTCTGGTAAGAAGCAGAGGTCGAGAAAGGAGCCTTGACACAGACAAAGCAGTCCCAGGGGCCACGGGCAGAGGCTCTGGGTAAATAAGTCTCATGTTGAAACTCTACTTCTGGATTCCCCATCACTCCTGGAGTGGAACTTACCCAGTGAGAAATAGGAGCTCTGGGGTCCCCTCGCCTCTGAAGGAATTCGTTTCATCATTCCCCCGCTGGGAGTTGTCACCTTAGCCTCCGTTTCCTCATCTGTAAAATGGGAGCAATCATGATTGCACTGAACTCATCGGACTGTTTTAAATCTTGGAGGGGATAATGCAAGCGAAATGCCTAGCATGTAGTCGGTGCTCAAAAAGAAGAGCCTCAGCTGTTATTCTTATTACAGTAGCATCCATTCTATCCAACGTCCACGGGTTAATGAAAGATTCAGAAAAAGACTGGGAGACTTAGGAGTTGACAAGAACCAACGAGGCAGAACTGAAAGAGTGAAGAAGCAGTGAGATTCAATTCACTCATTCGGCCAATTCTCACTGATCACTTCCTGTGCCTCAGCATCATCACACTAGGTACCGGGAACCAGCGACAGGCAAAGGTGAACACAGTTCCCGCCTCCTTGGAGCTTCCAGTTTGCTGAGAGAAACGGGCACGCACCAAAGGCTCACACAAACGGATATAAGATCGCTACTGTGACAAGTGCTACAAAAGAGAGATGCAAGATGTTTCAAGAGCTGGTAACGCGAGATTTGAACTTACCAAAGGAGTCAGAGCAGGCTTCCTTAGCAGTGATGTTTTCGTCAAGATCTGAAAGATGACTAAGGATTATTTACGTGGAAAGAGGCAGCAGCAGGTGCAAAGTCCTATGGCCAGAGGGAACTCCACCTGCAAAAAGAACTAAGAAAAGTCTAAAGTTGCTGGAAAGAGGCCGCAAAGAGGAGTGTGGGGTGAGTAGAAGTATGGGCCATCCCCTTGTAGGATCTAATGATAATAACAGCCACAGATAGGATGGTAGCCATCACATATTAATCACTTGCTGTATGCCAGGCACCGTACTGGGCATGTTACACTATCTCATCTAAACTCATTACAATATCACGAAGTTGGGGCCGTTATCATCCTTACTTTGCAAATGAGGGAACAGGCGAAGGAAGGGTGCTGGGGTTAATAAGAACTTGAACCAGTTATGTTTAGCTCAAAAGCCATCGCAGTCTTGGACTCGGAACACCGCATAGCTTGTCACCCAAACAGGGACAGTGAAAGGGGACGTTGCTAATAATGCCTGGAGCACAGGCATAAGTCAAGACCATCCCAGGATAATGCCTCAGGAGAAAGAACATGACAGTACTTTGTAAAAAATAAATAAATAAATAACATCTAGTAAGAGACCAGGGACCGTTGAGCTGACCATGGACTTGAGGGAGGAAAGAGATCTTTGTGTCAACAGGGCGTCACTTTCTTGAACTAGTTCCTCCCACTGTGACAACAGGAAGCCCCGTCTACCAGTCTCACATCTTAAATATCGCTGACGCTTCGAAAAATAATTGATTGTTGGTTTTTATTAATGCTTTAAAGTACAAATTAAAGAGTGTGACAAATGAGTGAGAAACAGCCGTCTGATTTAATGAAGATTTCATCCTCTCCATCAATCAATCGCAGACGGAAGAGAACCCAGCGTGGGCCACAATATTTCTCTCCTGTCAGCGGAGGGCTGACTGCGGTTTGCCTTGAGTGAACTTGGCAGAGGAGGGCTGTGGGGGAACTGGGAAGGTTCTGGAAGTGTGCAGAACCCGAGAGGCCAGATTTGGGGAGGGGACGCGGGGAGCTGGCCCGCATGGAGGTGGACCGGAGGGGGACCTCATTGGCCAGGGCAGAATCCGCCGGGAACTCTCCCTCATCTCGCTGGAATACAGCGAGATGATAGCATTGCCCAGCACGCTCGTCCATGCTCACCCTCCCCGGTGGAGATGCCGGGGACTGTCCCCGTCAGAAGTCCCTTGTCTGCGGAGGATGTGAAGCCAGCCCCCCTCCCCTCCCCCATCATGGTCCCCCCGCCCCCCGCTGCAGACTCTGTTCCAACTGCAGGGCGCTACCCCGAATTTTAATCTCCACTGAAATTTTGTTTCCTCTTTCCTGAAATCTTACAAGAGATGCCTTATCCTTTCCCTGGGTAGCAATCTCCTCTTTTCCATAGTTTTAAAGCAATCTAGACAAGGAGGGGCTATGACCTCTCTTAGTCGTCCATCCCAAAGTCTGCTCTTCCCTTCAACATCATGTTAGGTGTGTGGTTTACGGAGGATACAGTCGAGTCACCGGGAGCTGGATGAGCTGTTCAAAAAAAAAAAAGTTACATACATAAGAATAATTTGTGGGGAGCAGAGGATTGAAAAAGCAGATTCTGGGCTGGGGTCCTCTACATGCTGGTTCGTGGGTCGGGGGAGGGGTGTGCCTTCTCCACAAGCATCCCAGGTGCGCCTAAAGCAGGTGGTTTGAGGACCACGCTTTCAGAAGCACCCGGCGGAATGAGCCTTGGCCAGAAAGGGAGCAGTGGAGCTGGGGCGGGTGGTTTGGGGAGGGAGAGATGGGACATCGCCAGCCAGAACCACCTCGGCGTCAGCTCCACCATCCTCCTGGCTCTTCCCCACCCCCGCCTCCTACACCAGAGCTTAGCCAACCTAGTCTTCCGAGGCCAGATTGAAATGCCAGAATGTATGGAGATTAATCACAGAATAATACACACTGCCGCTTATCATCTCCCATATATTTGACATAATTACCCTACAAGCAACATGAAAATGTTACACTGTAATAACTCTGCGCCGGAAGAAAAGGCAGCACTGCTGATAACACGAACGCAGTGAAGAATACGGAACAGAACCCTTAGAAAACTTTTAATTAATTTTTCCCCCTTTCAACATAATTGATGTCAGTTCAGGCTTCGGCGTTTTCAAAGTGCTGGGCCTCAGAGCAAAGAAGTCTGGGGCCACTGCCGGTGGACGGTAGGGCCAAGCCGGGCCCTGGTGGGGACTAAGGGTCCTTACTGCATCTTTCAAACACCTCACTTGGACTGCGTCACTTCCCCCGTTTAAAATTCTCTTATGGCTCCCCATTTTCCGCCCTACAGAACCCCAAAACCAAGGTCCTCTGGTGTCAGTACGATCCTCCACGGTGGGCCACCTACTTGCTTACCTTGTCAGTTTCACCTCCTGCCCCCTCCCCACATGTCCTTACCAAACTGCTTGCCATCTCTCCCAGGCACCTGTCTTAGCCCACCTGGGCTGCTATAAGGAAGCACCACAGACTGGGTGGCTTATGAACGACAGACACTTAATCTCTCACAGTTGCAGAGGCTGGAAGGCAGAGATCAGGATGCCAGCCTGGTCAGGTTCTGGTCAGAGCCCACTTCCGGGTCGACAACTGCTCACTGCACGCTCGCATGGCAGAGAAAGGTCAGGAGAGCTCTCTGGGCCTCTTTTATGAAGCACTAATCCCATTCATGAGGGCTTCACCTGCATGACCTCATCACCTCCCAAAGGCCCCACCTCCCAAAGGCCACGCCTCCCAAAGGCCCCACCTCCCCAAACCATCACTTTGAGGTTACGATTTCAACAAATAAATCTGGGGAGAAACAAACATTCAGTCCATTACACCTTTATTTCTCCAAACGCTTGCATCTGATGCTGGAACTGCCAGGACACCCCTCTACACCCCTTCCCCACCCACGCCTTTATCTAGCCAACTCAACTCATCCTCCAAAACTCAGCTCAGATGTCACCTCCTCCTGAAAGCCTTCCTCCTCACACCTGCAGCCCAGGTGTCTGTGTGGGGTCCCCAAAGCTTCTTCCTCTCCGCTCTAACACCGAACAGATCACACTACGTTGTGTGAGTCGGTTTCTCTCTCTCCTCCACTACAGTACGATGCAGTTTAGTCATCTCTGTAATGCAGCCTTATACAGTATCCAAGATAGACTATATCTCAGAGAACATTTGAAGAATGAACAAATAAACGTTCTTTGTAACTATCAGAGCAATCTAACGCTTCGTTGAGTCCCACTGTATAGAAACCTACACAGTAAATTCCTGAGATGAAACCACTCACGTCTCCTGATGAACTATTATCACTTATCGGTTAAACCAACTTATATAACCCTTCCCGTGTAGACTGTCAGGATGCTCAAAATTAAACGCCGTGCTCAACCGTCACCCTAGGATTTTGCCGATTAATTTTCTCTTTTCTCTGTGGTTTTATTATTGTTGTTGTTTCCTATTTCCAATGTATTGGCCCTGCTTTCTCCTTTTATTCCTCATCGGTATTGCAGACGACTTCGCACAGGTGGGCTGCAGAGGATAAGCAAAGGTTATACTCTCCAGTGCTTGCTTTTATGTCCGACTTAACAGTTCAGCACGTCTTTTAGATAAATAACAAGCGCAATTTGTCTAAGCAGCAAACAAACAGCAAATATTTGCTGAGCATTACCCAGGAGCCAGGCATTAAGCTAGTTCCTACGCATACAAAACAGAAAAAAAAAAATGGTTCCCTCTCTCAAGGAGTTCACTGTCTTGAAGCAGACAAAATTACAGCCCAGTGCGGGTCCACCTGTCGGGACGGAGGTGTGTCCCGGATGCCATGGAATAAAGAAAGAAAGCCCCAAAGCTTCCTGGGGAAGGTGGGAAGAGGTTCCTGGAGGAGGTGGTGTGTGAGCAGGGTCATAAAGATACACAGGCGATCGCCAATGGAAGAAACAACATACGCTGAACTTCTAGATCATGGAGTGATTTGATGTTCTAGAGCATCATGTGTGGCATGAAGGATGAATGGACACCCCACCCATCAAGATAAGGAAGGCCAGCTCGTGAAACACTCAGAGGCAGACCCTGCTGACGAGTTTAGATCTTATCCTATAGGCCCCTGCTCTATAACCATTTTGCACTGAGGACTCCGTGTCAAGGCTCAGAGATCGCGTGGCAGTCGATTCAGGGCAAACTGTCTGAAGACAACACAGCGCAGCAAAAGTTATGGCAAGCTCAGTGATGCATTTAAATTAACTTGTACTTGGTTCGGCCCAATCAAATCCAGACACTTGAAAAACAGCCGCACTGAGCAAAACAAGCACCACTCTCATAGCCGTAAATAAAATATGACTTGTGTTGATTCCACGTGGTTACTCTTCTCAGCATCTTGCACCGTGATGTTCGGCGTTGAAATATGGCGTCTGTGTCGTGTATTTCCACGGTAGTACCAACGGGTGGACTATTTTTTTTAGCAAACGCTTCTCTCTTTTATTTAGTTAGGCCCATGCTGTACCTTTCTTTTTCTCTTTCTAATTGTTTTTCTTTCTTCTTCGAAGCACTTTATCGATATCTGTGGCCGAGTCACATTCTGATGCGTTCATCTGATTTGGTGATGCTCAGATTTTCGTGCTCATAGCATCACCCAGAGGGCTTGTTAAAACAGATTGCTGGGGGCCACCCCACCCTCCCAATGCTAGCTCAGGAGGTCTGGCTGGGGCCTGAGAATAGCATTTCTAAGAATTCCCAGATGATTCTGATGCTGCTGACCCTGAGACCTCAGTTTGAGGACCACTGATTCACATTATCTCTCTTCTCCCAGTTTATGAGCAGATCATCCACGGTTTCATGAGTTCGTACATATTTTTTTCCTTTCTCAAAAATGTCAAACCCTTGATTCCACAAAAGAAATGCTAGAAATATGTAAAATAATTAGATTCAGAAATAAATGCCCAGAAATGCATACAATCCCTACAAACACTTGTACACCTGCGCGATGTTTACGAAGAAGAGTGTCCGTGTTCTAGGAATCGTAACTCATTTCAAACTGATAAGGAAGTAAATGCATACAACTTGCATTACCCCCGTCACCTGTCCGTCAGTGTAAACATCCATAAATTAAGAGTCGAGACTTTTGTGTGATCACATTACATTTACAGATGCATTATGAGGAACCGAATATACAAACAGACACTGTTCAGACCATAGATAACAACAGAATTTGACCTACGAGCTACAGAACCAGTCCAGGAAACCAACCCACCGTCTACACTAAGCAGCGCAGGAAGCCGGCCTGCTATCTGTCAGTCAATCTGTGGAAATCATGCCACCGGCTCTAGCCACCAGTCCAGAAAAGCCAAACCTTTGTAACGGCTGGCCCCAAATGGTCAGGACTCGATTGCTACCTGACAGCCTTCCTACTTTTTTGTCCTTGTTGCCAACTCGGGAGCCACCAGAGAAAGCTAAATATACCCCTCTAACCAAACACATAGGATCCCCTACTTCTAGTTGGCCCGTGTCCAGCTTCCCCAGGCCAACAACGTCCAATGAGGGCGGATCTGAAATCGTCCCTTTTTGCTCCCACAAAGCTCTCCCTCTCCTCTGCCTGCCTTTGAGCCTCTGCCAAATGCAGCAGAGTCGGCCACCATCACTGCAGCTTGGCAAGCTCTGAATACCAGCCTTTGCTTGTTCTCCATCGGTGGGTCTTTATTTATTTCCACCATTAGCTGGAGGGACCAGAGGAAAGCCACAGCCCGCTGACCCTTGAGGAGACGTCTCTAAGCGCTTTGTAGAAAGACTTATGGGCACGAGACCCATTAGGATATTTACCCAGTCTAGAGATCGTGGTTGCTGAACATACGTGTTCTCAGATCCTCGTCCATAATTGCGTTGAAGGGCCATGTGGCCTCAGTGATGTGGGCAAGGGGGAAGCTCTCTAGGAATTTTTTGAGCTAAGACGTATTTTGATCTGTGCATTGAGATTATCGATCGTCTGTGCAGCGTGTGGGAAAAGGGGAGTCAGGAAGGACAGCAGGAGTCAACCAGCATTTCTTCAAGGGGACTGACCCAGGGCTCCGGACCAGATCCCGCCTCCGCAGGGGAGGCGTTCCTCGTCCTGAGATGCATTCCTTTTGCCTTTGAAGAGCCAGGCATCCCTTCCTGATCCCAGAGCGAGGCCTCACCCTCACCCCAGGAGGGTCCCTCGTGGCCTCCGTGTGAAGGTACACGCAGCGGCGGGCCACAGGCACGGTCATTTAATTAGCGTGATGACTTTCATCACGCAGCCCAGGGGCACGCTCACGGCGGAGAACCCCCTCCCTGCACTGGGCGTGAGAGACCCATCATGCCTTCCACGGGCCCGCAGCGCACACTCTTTCGACCTCCAGCATCTGGACTTGCTGGAGCCATGGAAACGAGTCCCGATCTGGGTGACAGGAGCCCCGGGAAGGAGACGCTGGCCAGAACGCTCGGCCAGACTTTATAAATTTCATGAGGAAGGTGGGGTGCAGCATCCCCACCCCCCCACAGCCGGCGCGGGGCGGGGCCTCCAGACAGAAAACCCGATTTTCACACAAGCCAGTCAGAGGGCCTAGGTGGGAGCCGAGGCCCGGCGGGAGGCGACAGTGGGACCCTGACAGTGTGAGTGCTGCAACCTCTCCGCTCCCCCCGCCCCCCGAGATTTCCCCGTGCGCAAAAAGGATGATGCAGTGCCAGGCATCTGCTTCCCGGGGCGAAGCGATGCATTTGAAGAACTTGGCCGCACACCTGACGCACAGCGACCTCCAACAACTAGGACACACGCTTCTCAAGCTCCGGTGCCCTGCAGTGGGGGTCAGCAAGCCCCAGTGTCACCCCCAAGTCCTTGGAGATCTATGGCTGCGGTTCATAACCTTGTATTCATTACCACTGCCTTGAAAATTGTTAATGGCCTTTAAGTTTTGTTTTTTTCCTTACCTGCCAACCCCACCCATGAAATTTTGACAGCTCAGGTACGCTGTATATCTGATTCTGTGATATGGTCCATCAGAGAGCCAAACACCAAAGTAAGAGCCAAGATCTTTTCTCACTCCTCAAAGGCCAGTTTTCTGAGCGGAGAAGAAATCTTATATGCATTTTTCTTCTCTACCCAGAGGGACCTGAGCTAAAATTCCCTGTGTCTATATGTGTATAAAAGATTTACACACACACATGGACTACGGTTCGTTTTACTTTAATTGATGGGCGTGACGATGTAAAATATCCACATTTTACCTAGTCAGTGCAGAAACTAGAGTTCCAAGAAATAAAGCATCTTCCATTTTATTTACTTATTTTTTTTTTTTTAAAGAGCCAATCTTCATTCAAGTTAAGAATGCACGATGATCTCAAAGTGAATGAACTGAGAAAAATAAGAAAGTCCACTCAATTTAGCTCTCAACCTGTGATTCCAAAATATTTCCCTTTCCGTGTGTGTGTGTGTGTGTGTATGTGTGTGTGTGTGTACACGCACGCTTGTGGCAGGAAATGGTAGCAGCTGTCTTGTTGCATGTGGGTTTGTGTGTGTCTGCTCGAGAGCTGTTTAATGCACTTACTTGGCGAGATGAAAAAATAGGTAAAAAAAAAAAGAATGTTTGTCCTTCGTCTATGAAATATAACATCCAGATTTCTCTTTGTGCTGGTTCTCAATGCTCCAAAGGCTCGCCCTGCTCTGCTCTCATGGCCTGACACATGCTCTTGGCCTCTCTGTCACCCTGTGGCCTTAGCCAGGTCCAGTAGACAGAGTGTCTATTGCCTCCCCAGGGGGGAACCGCAGTATTCGTAAGGCAGACTCAAGCACAGAGGGGCACAGCTACGCTGTCCCCTGCCTTGTGCTCAGCACGTGGAGGCACAAAGATGGACACTTCCCAGTTCTGACACTCCAGGTGCCCAAGTTGAACACAGGTGTCCGATTGTTTTTACCTTCCTGCTTCCTCACCTTTCTTTCTCTTACTGGCCCCAAACTCAGCTTCCTGGTGGCCAAAGCAAAGAGAGAAACGTTATAAGTGATGAGATCCTAAGTTTCCTTGGATAAAAACCTACTGAAGGTTGAAGAGAAAAGCATCGCCTTTCTGTCCCTGAGGCATGAAAGTTTCCTTGATAACTCTTACAAAGACTAGCACGCTGACATCTGAGTCAACACCCTTATATCAAATGTCACAACAAATTCCTTAGGGACGTTTTGGGGGCTTCCCCATTCAAGCCCATGTGACAGTGAAGACGGTAGCCATATTGCTAACAGCTGGAAACCGCTCGCATGTCCTTCAGTGGGTGAAAGAATGAACAAACCGTAGGACGTCCACGCTGCAGAATACGGCCAGAGAATGCAGAGGCATGAGCAACCGAGGCCTGCGACAACCTGGGTGGATCTCGTAGGTGCCGTGCCGAGTGAAGGAAAAGCCGGACTCGAGAGGTCACACGCCAAATGGTTTTTCATTCAGGGGATATGCTCAACATGACACAGCTCTGGAGATGGAAAACACATTGGTGGCCGCCAGGGGTCAGGCCTGGGGTGGCATCAGGAAGAATCATCGTGGCCATGGAGAGTTCTGTATCTTAATTACGGTGGTGGTTACACGAATCTATATGAGAAAACTTGCATAGAAGCGCGCGTGCGCGCGCGCGCGCGCACACACACACACACGCACACACACACACACACACACACACACACATACACGGACGCAAATAATGTCTGTAGTTAATTAACCAAACTGCACCAGTGTTGATTTCCAGACACTGATATTATATCAATATCAATTACATCAATTGCAATTGCACGGGACATCACCCATGGGGGAAGCTGGGAGAGGCTGGGAGAGGCTGGGAGAAGAGGTCGCAGGACGCTGCGCTATATTTGCAATGTTCTGTGTGAGTCTGTCATTACTTCAAAATATAAATTAAAAAAAAAAAAAAGATAATAGCCGTTATCTATAGTCCTACCTGCAGCCAAGTCCTCCACCTGGGAGGCCTCCGCCTCGTCCTGGGGAAGGCGGAGCCGTGCTGTGACTGACAGCCAGGGCCGTGCTGTGACAGCCAGGGCTGGCTGAGCTGTGATTCTGAGGTCCTCTTTGATCCCCCACCTTTCCGTGTCTCTTACCGGTTAAGCTGTCTGTGTTTAAACTCTCCCTGAGTGATCTCCGTCCTTTCATCCAGGCCCTTTGATGACTTAGTTCTGGTCACTTGTTAATCCGTCCGAGGTCCCTGCTTCCTGCCACGTGTTTTCCTGCTTCTCATGGTGTCCTTTGTTGCTTCAGCCCTTTGCTGAGCTGGGAGGCCAGGAGGTAAGCACCATGGGAGCCCAGGGGTGCTGACCGCCCCCCTTTTCATCCTCAGGTCGAAGGAACGCAGAGCTGACCCTGGGGCATCGGCTCCGCGGTCCCACTTTCCAAACCAAGACCTGCGATGTAATTGGCATCACTTCCTAATGCTTTGAAATTGGAGTTCTGGAAAAATCCGGCCACGGGTGGTCCCTTCTGTGGATATCTGTAGCCAGAGAACTCATTCAGGAAAATGGAAAACAGTCCACAGAGTTTAAAGAATCAGGACGGGGCGGGGTGGGAGTGTGGGGGGGGGGTTAAGCAGCGACATTACCATAACCCACAAGCCTCTTTTTCCCTCCTGGATACAGAAATGATGGTCTCCTTAACTACAGATGTGCTCCAAGCATCTAACGAGATAGAGATAACGGTGGAAAAGGTGTTTGCAAATAGGATAGCACTTTGCAAATAGAATTAAAACATCCTTATCTAGTTTCATCTTCTTCCTCCTCCAAGAACACTTTTTGGGTTGCCTCATTCACCATCCCACCAATGGAATCTGTCATCAGACACACCCTGAAAGCAAGGGAGCCTGAGCACCTACGAGCTCCACCCATCATGGATTAAGAGCTGCTCCCAGGAGTCCTAGGTCCCCAGCCTGCCCCAAGTGTTAGCCAAGAGACCGCCACCCCCAAGTCAAAGAAAGCCCTCAGGCAGAGGGTCGAAGATGCTTGTGGTGGAAAGCCATCAGCCCACGATCCACACCCACTCCTAAGTTAGAGTCAAAGGGGAAGCTTATTAGAAAAGGGGGAACACTCCCCAGAGTGTGATCTCCTCTCAGAGGCAGAGAGTGAGAGGGACAGTGAGACACTCAGGGACGGTGACAGAAGAAACAAGGACAGTGAGAGGGACAGGGTAAAGGTACAGAGAGGGACTCAGAGTGTTCTGAGGAATTCAGTTAACATACTATTCTTTAGTTCCTGCGAGTTACAGCTTGAAGACTTTGTTTACCCGTTTCTTTTGCTATGGACATGCAGTGAGGAAGTACGTAGCATCAAAAGGGAAGAATATGTAGCAAGAAAGGCCTGCTGGCAGTTCCCAGCCTTCAGTCCATCGGTTCCCATGGTTTTAGCCACAGAGAACGAATTCTTTTATTCTGCATAGGGCAGCCACTTAAAGGCTGTTTTCCTGATTCCCCTTCACAGTGTGGGGAACGGGGTGTCAGCCATCCCAGCAGAAACCTTCCTTCGTTCTGCAGGTGTCCTCCGGGCCTGGCTGTGGGGCTGAGCAGCACGTCTCAGTCTCTCAGTGAGGCTTGATTCAACATGTTAGTTCTTTTGCCTCCTCCCTACATCAAAAACCCACCCCAGAATTGAGCGACTTAACACACTGACAATATTTCTTTTGCTCACGAATCTGTAGGCAGACAGGGCTTGGCGCAGACAGCTGGTCTCCCATCCGCTCAGCCTCGGCGGGTGCCACTAGAAAGAAAGTTCTGGAATCATCTGGAAGCTCACTCCCTCACACGGTGGGCGGTGGTGCCTCAGAAGGGGGCTGGAGTTGGAGCTGGAACTCGGGGTCTGTCCAGGCGGTTGCTTAGTCCCAGGGGCACATGTCGAGAGAAGGCCAGGTGGGGGAACCAGACAGAAGCTGTAGCATCTCTACAATACTTGGGGTTTGCAGCAGTCATTCCGGCACCTGTTCGTTAAAGGGGAACACGAAAGCCAGCCCGTGTTTCAGAAGGAGGACTCAGACTCCGCCTTTTCATAGCTGGAGGGTCAAAGACCCTGCAGACATCATTTAAAGCCACCACATAACACATTTCAATCCAGTTTTACGCATACAGAGCATTTCCTCTGAGCCAAGTACTTTGCCGGATACCGGGGAGACAGAAAAGGAAGTGAAGGGTCTCTTCACTTGGAAGAGACAGGTAATGCACAAGTCTGGAGGAGTCAGAGCGTTTGTGCTTCTCGTCCTACTTACCCTGACTGCCATTTTATCATTTGCATGAATTTTGCATGAATCTTTAATTAACACCTAGTTCTAAAAAAAAAAAAAAAAAAAGATTCAGAAATGCCTACATTGTTCAAGAATGCTTTTGTGCACGGGGCCACCTGGTTGGGCAGGTTAGGCACTGCACAAGGACACCCCTCCGAGGAGCCAAGGTGGGGGTGACATCTAAACCACACCTGCTCACACCAGATTGTGTGTTCCGGTGCAGGGCTGCTTTGCAAACGGACCTTTTCTGGTTGCACCTGCTAAGCCAGGTGCCCTCTACCTGGAGGGGGCATCTCTTAACTAATTTACACAAAGGTGCCGTATGTGCTGGTGCCACATGGGCCGGTGGTGGCCTTGTTTATATTAGCAGAGACTTTAGTGAAGCTAAAAGGCACGCCGGAGGAGGCGAGGGGAACACACAGATGCTGGAAGAGTGAGGAAAAGCCATCTCGCTGGCTAGAAAGAAGTGCACCAAAATAGGAACAGGCGTCATCCCTGAGTGGTGGAACCCCGGGATATTTTTATTCCCTTTCTGTTGCTTATATGTCTTTTTCCAATTTTCTACAAGGAACATGCATTGTCATTGTGGATAAAACTAACGATAACATTTTTAAAGTGGTCTGACCCGTTCTGTTTCGCTGTGCCTGGCAAGCTCTCTGGGAGAGGCAGCAGGAAAAAATCCCCGGAACCGGGATTTAATATGTAGTACCTCGATTTGTGAACCTCAGCAAGCTATTTCCTTTCTCCGTGCCTCCGTTTCTCCATCTGTGAACGAGTGACCAACACCCCTTGCCCTGGGTGTTTTCTCAAGCATCGAAAGGCTCAAAACAGAGCTCGGGAAGGAACCCACTTTGGAAGCTCTTGGTTATTATGGAAGTTAAGAAGGACATTTTAACCCAAATACCCTCAAAATAAAGGGTGGGTCCAGCAGGAGGCCCGCCCAGGGTGGGACTAGGGCGGAGCAAGTGAGGCATTTGCCTGGCAAATGACTCAGTCACCCAGATAAATACTACAAATGACTCAGTCACCCAGATAAATACTACAGCGCAATAGTATTTTTAAATAAAAATCATGGTGAATGCTCCAAATCCCCATAATGAACAGAATGCCAGCATTTGTAAACAAAGACAGGTTCTGACCCTGCCTTCTGCAAAGCCAACTCATTCTCCTCACCCTGGTCTCAAGCCCACGGCCTGGACCCCAGTGCAGGAGTCATTGTACTCGAAGTGTCCAAGAGGGGAATGGCCTGCGATCAAGGTCGTTCTAAGGGTTTAGAGGTCAAGCCTGGACCAGGGCCCAAATCTCAGAGCCTTTAATGTCACACTGGATGCTGTCAGCCCTGGCAGGGAGGTGCTTTGGGAAGGCTTGTCTGTGTGTGTCCCCTGTCCCCCACTGTCAATCCGAATATCAACCTTATACGAGCAGGTTGTTTTCTCCGGAAAGGCAGAGCGGTACAGGACACATCTTCATTCCATTCCGACGTTTCTGCCTTGTCATCCGCGCTTTGGGTACCTGGCATTTCAAGCCGAAGCTAAACTTAAAGGGGTTGAATCTCCTTCAGTAGAAATAACTGGTCCTAAGCCTATTTCCCAGGAATCCTTTCTCTGGGACAATAAGAGATGCATTTGAGGGGGCCTTCATCCTTTAAGTATTCCCTTTGACGAGTGTTGGGGCCCCACAAACAGATGAAGAAGCCGCACCTTCGCTGGGCAGAGAGGGCGTCCCCATTTTGGTCTACCAAAGCCCTAAGCCTTTTCTCCAGCGCAGGGCTGGTCTCCGTCTGTAATTACGTGAGTGACACTTGATTAATGTCTGTCTCCCACATCCCACATCCCACCCCGAACCACGCTTTCTGTGGGGCGAGGTCTGCTTCCATTCTGCTCACTGGTCTACCCCCGGGGGTAAAGCTAAATGCATGAATGATGGAGTTAATTAAATGTACAAAGTGGGGCGAGGTCCATGGCCTGGATATGAGAGGAATATAAAGAATTGTAATGTACAGACAGGAAGCCCCGTTCTGAGCACTGCGCCCGCAATGATTGATGTTACCGCCTCAGCCACCCGAAAGGTGGGCACTGAGACTACCCCGTCACGTGGATGAGGGAGTGAAGACACAAGGAGCTCAGGCAATCTGCCCGCGGTACCACATACGGCCTGTGCTCCGAGCCGAGATGTTCTGCAGCCCCCCAAAAGTAAAAGTGGAAATGGGGTACTCATGGGATAAAGGAGGGTGCACGTAGCATTCAGCACAATGACCTTCCCATTTCTGAGGTTTTTTCCCCTCCCACCTCCTCCATGGGCTCCTCTGGTTTTGCCGCCCCCCCACCCCACCCCACCCCCGCCCAGGCACATCGCCATCAGGCCACCAGCGCCATCAAGGCCACCAAGGGTTTTCAGACCCCGGGGAATGGCGGGTGAGGAGCCAGAAGCATGGGCCTTGGCTTAGCAGCCAGAAGACCATGTTTGAGCCTCCCTTCTGGCTGATGACCTTGGACGCGCCCTTGGCCTTGCTGAGCTTCTGCAAGCTGTCCGTCAGTGGGAACAGGGCGGACGCCCCTCTTTGCAGGATGGCGGCAATGAGCCCGCTTTGGAAACTGTACAGGGCTCTGCCATTGTGAGAAAGAAATGCATGCCGGGGTGACCCATCCTGAACCGTGTTCCCAGGGGGGCTTCCAGAAAAGGCCGGAGCAGAGGACAATGACCTGTGGCTGAGAGCAAGTGAGACTTCTGAGCACTAGAGGGCCTCATAGGATGTCCTGAGGTTTCAGCTTTCCCTGGGGGTTAGAAGGGAGCCATCGCAGGACTCTAAGTGTCCTTTTCCGAAGACAGTGCAGAGGGAAAGTGAGAGATGAATGGCTGTCCCTGTTTTACAGAGAAGGAAACTGAGGCAAGACTTACCCACGCAACGTCCATGGTCCCCGGGCCAGCCCGCTCCTAGAAAAAGGACCCGCTGCTGTCTCAGGGTTGACTTCCCCCTCCAGGAAGTCATCCGAGCCCTCAGAATGTCCCCCAGCTCTACGGGGGCCCAGGGCACCCTCCTGAGAGACCCGACGTCCTCAGCCCTAAACAGTGCCCAGAACGGCGGCGTCTGAAGCCCCAAACAGTCCACACAGGACCGTGGGGGTGTCCTCCGCCCTCTCTGGCTCCGAGGTTCTCTCCTCCAGCCTCGTTTCTCTGCGTCTCTGCTTTCATGTCCATCTCTCAGGTGTTTCTCTCTCTTCCTTGTGTTTCTGTCTCAGATTCTGCTCCTTCCCACCTTTTTCTGAATCTCCTTCAGTCTCTCCTCTGTCTCGTGTTGCTTCTACCTTTTCTCTCTCTTCTTTCTGTGGGCAGCTCTTGTCTCTTCTGCCTTCCCTCTATCCCCCTCCATCTCTACCTCTATTTTTATCTCTTTTATCTCTGTCTCTTTTATTGCACTTACATATTTCACCGGGTCTCTCGCATGTGTGTGTGTGTGTGGGGGGGGGGGTGTATCTTCATCTCTCATTCATTCTCTCTCTTCCCCTCTATTATCCCCTTCCCTCCCCGCCCCCATCCTCCGTATGCTCCAGAGGGACCTAACTTGTAAATATTTGAAAAAAAGTGCAAGCTGTTGTTGGAACAAGGCAGAGATTACAGGTCTTTCTCCATCGTTCATCCTGGCCTAATATCAGGGGCCCAGCTATTGGGCGTCATGTGCTGGGGAAATGACAAGTGAACGTCCCTGAGAGGACAAGCTGAGACCACGATGGCTCCCTGTTTTCACTGTAAATTAAATCCCGGCGTGGACTCTGGTGGGGAGGGAGCGCGCAGCAGGGACGCCGGAGGGAGGGACCATGATGCCTCGGGAGCCCGGTCCCCGTCCAGGTCTTCTCACCTGCAGCATCCCCCAGAGCGAGTCCTTTCCTCCTGGGGGCTCCTCATCTACAAAACGGGGGTGACAGTGTCTGCCGTGCAAGCTCCCCGGCTTCCCGCGCAGGTCTGGGGTCCCGTCTCAGCGCCGACGTTCGTCTCCAGGAAGAGGTACCAAAGTCACGTGAGACAAGAGGCTGGGCCCCAACTCTCAGACCCCGACCGCCAGCCTCCCAGGAGACTCCTCCCCCCACCACCCGACAACTCCGCCCCGACAACGCTGATTGATTAATCAGTGGGAAATTAGGATGAGGAGGGCTGTGTGATCTCCCAAGTCCTGCTCAGTCACTGCACAGTTCACACTCCCCGCGTGCATCCCTGAGCCCTTCCTTGCTCTTATGTAGAGCTTGCTCCCAGGTATTACTCATAACGGTGCTCTCTCTCTCTCCCTCCCTCCCTCCCTCACACACACACACACACACACACACACACACACACACACACACGTCAGCTCCTTGAGGGCATTTTTGCTGCTTTCGTTCACTGCTACATCCCCAGTGCCCCAATCAGCACCTGGCACATCAGGCAACAAGTAGCTTTTGATTGAGTGAATATATGGAAGGAATAAGGAAGGAAGGAAGGAATTGATAAGCAACAGATCACCTGGGGAGCATCGGTACAATGCCAGTGCCCAGGTCTGCTTCTGAGGGTTTTGACTGTACTGGGCTCAGTTGAGAGGCCCAAGTGTTAGAAGGTTTTGAGGTTTTGTTTTAAGTTCCAAGGTGATGTCAGAGTTGAGAAGTACTGTCCTTCAGCCCAGGCAGATTCTCACCAGCTGCCAAAAAACCTGTCCCATCGTGCTCAAAATAGGATCGGAATGGAATGGAACGGAACAGAATGGGAATGATCCTAAACCTGGCTTCATCAGCAGCACCTCCTCACCATTGACAACCTTCTCTCCCCGATCCTCACCTCCCTCACCTCACCCCCCTACCATCTCCTTTTCCTTGCTTTTTCTCAGACACATACCTCAGGGCCTTTGCACACACTGTCACCTGCCTCATCTGCTGCTTTTCCACCTAGCATCTTCCTCATTCAGGGTCTCGGCGCAATGCCACCTCCTCCAAGAGGCCCTTCCTGATTGTCCTTCTGAAGGTAGCATCGTTCTCGACCACACTCCATCTCATGAGCCTGTTTTATGTTCTTTGTAACACTTAATTAGTACCTGAATTTCTCATATGTATTATTGGTTCGTGTGTTTATCACCCGTTACCATGTAAGCCAGTGAGGGCAGGGGTCTTGTCATCCATCCCCACCCATCCCCACTAATACGTCCCCAGGCCCAGTTACAGTTCTCAACACATAATAGGTGCTTGGTAAATATTTATTGAATGAGTGAGACTCTTTTCAACTATGTTACCGGTTCCTTGAGTACACACGTGCTTGCTTTTACTCGTTCTTCTTCCTCTCGCAGGATCTCTTGGCGTCGGCACTATTGACACGGGGGACTGGATAATTCTCTGTTGCAGGAGCATGTTCAGCAGCCTCCCTGGCCTCCACCCACTGGATGCCAGTAGCACTCATCCCCAGGAATAAGAGCTAAAAATGTCTCTATACATTTCTCAGTGTCTCTGCCTGGCAGTGTTGGACCCAGTGCCTGGACCCCAGAGGGCTGAAAACAAATGTTTTTGCGCTGGTTAATAAAGTCCTGCCTAGGACACAGTTCCACCATGTGATCAGCAGGTGGCAGCAAAGACTGCCTTTTCAGCAGCATGGTTGCCCTCACTATGGGAAAATTTTCTTTTCCCCAGCCTGATTTTGCAACCGTACTTACTCACCCCGATAGATCTTGTAAGCAATCCCTTCAATTCATGCTTTCCAGACTAGACAGAAAGACAGCCATAGCCACGTCCTAACCCGAGCACAGACAGCAAGTCAGGTGCTGCAGGTGCTGGCAGGCCTGGGAAGAAAATCATCTTGGAATCAGGCAGATCTGAATTTCAGTCCCAGTTTTATCTCTTTCTCTCCTTGTGCCCTCGGCCAGTTAACATAACCTGTCTGGGTGACAAACGGTGACCACGCTGCAGCCAGCCACCCATGAACCTGCTCAGAAAAGTTGTGGAAAAGGACTGAGCTCTGTTTGGGAGCTAGGAATATGCCACTAGCTCGCTGTGCACCTTTGTGCAATTTACCTAGCCTCTCTGGTCCTCAATCTCCTTAACGAAGAAGAAGAGTTGATCCAGAGGGCAGGGATGAGGATGAAAGGAAGCCAGAGCAGGCGCATGGAGGCTGCTTTCTGTAATGTTCTGTCTATGATTAAGGGGTTGTTTTGTTATTTTATGGGTTCTGCACCCCCCTCGGCCTCCTCCAGCCGGAACAGACACACCGCGTGGACACACGGGACACCCCACCAGGCAGCACAGGTGCTGAGATAACAGCCAGGCCCAGCGCTTAGTCCACGGTGGTTCTCGGGTTGCGCCCCTGGCCTCCACTAGTGGCCTTGGAGGAACACGAGGCCACGGCCTACCAAGATGGGTTCACGAGGCGCCTGGACCAGCCTGCCCCCAACCACAACCAGGCCTCCAGGTTCAGATGGCCTGCTCCTGCCGCCGTCTCAGGCTGAGCACCCGGGCTGCCGCCAGGAAGGCGGCCCCGGTGAGCAACTCCGCGATGAAGCTGATCCAGCCCAGGGCCAGGGACCAGCCGAAGCGGATGTCCACCTGGTCCAGCAGGGCCTTCTCTCCCAGGAGACACAGCGCCTCCTGGAGGGCGGCGGCGGAATACGCGATGTAGAGGCTGATGCCGGCGAGGGTGACCAGAGCTGCAGGGAGGCCAAGGAGAGCAGATCAACCCCGCCCCCGGCACTGCCCTCCTCCTCCTGGTCGCCCGGCCAAGCCACCTTGGACTTGTCAGGCGTCCGTGCTCCTTCCCACGCCAGGGCCCACGCGCACTGGGCCTTCTGCCCAGTGCACCCTCCTTCCCTTCTCCCTGCCATCGGTAACACGTATCCATCCCTGCGTCTCGGCTCGTGTGTCCACTCGGGTCAAATCCCCGCCCCCGTGGCCTCACAGCACAACGCAGCCCTCTGTCACTGCCCAGGTCGGAAATACGACTTTGCATTTGTCTTTGAAATAACTAACGTCTGTGTCTGTCTGCCCCGATGAGCTGTGAGCTCCAGGGGCCTCACCCTGGATTCCCCGGCACCCAGAATGACCCCCCGCACACAGTGGGTCTTCAGAGACATGTCCTTAAAGCTGCGCTGCCCAGGCTTAGAGCCACTGGCCATGCGTGGCTGTTTAAACTTAATTTACACGAAAGGCTCAGCCCCTCATTGGCACCTGTGCGCTCCTTAACCTGGGTCCCGGCTCCGCCCCACTCCCAACCCCAGCCCTTGCACAGCTCAGGTCCGAGAGCGTCACCACGGGGGCGATGCCAGGCTCCAGACTCTGTCACTTCGTGAGCCACGAATGCCGACATTAATAATGATCGTGGGTGGTCGCAGGTCTGAGCCTCAGATTTTCACCTCCGATCACTCACTCCTTTTATTTATTTATTTTTTCCTCCGTGGATTCCAAGTGTGTGTGTGATCGATGTTCTCGTTTAGTTTTTTTTTTTTGTTTTTTTTTTTAAGGAGGGACCGTGTCAAGCGCACCAGAAGCGGTGAGGCCTGAGCACAAGCAGCCAGTGTGCTGGATCCCAGCTTTGAAAGCTTCTGGTCGGCCAAGCAAACAGTGTTACCCCAGGCGTAGCCTGGTTTTTTAATTAATCACAGCAGATTCTGTCAGAATAGCAGAGGGACACGAGAGTGAAGGCCTCCTGCCAGCTCCCAGCCCTAAAGTGGATGCTCTCTCCAAATGCCTTCTTTGGCGAAATCATGGAAATGACTCTCAGAGCCCTTGGGACCACAGACCCAGGGACTGAGGGACCCTGGGCCGGAAACCGCTCATCCCTTCCAGCTGGGATATCACAGATGGGGAAACTGAGCCCAGAGAGACAACGGGGCCCCTGTCCCCTCCCCTGCTGAGGGTCCGTGTGCAGCCCCTCCTGCTGGAGCCCAAGCCCCTGGCGGGGTGGGCACCTACCTCCAAAGAGGAAGAGGGTTCCAGTGAGCAGAAGGAGGAGAGAGGCTCGGAGGAGGAAGCTCAGAAATCCTGTCATCCCCCCAAACACCATCAGGATCAGGCTGAGTGGCAGCAGAATCACAAAGGTCCCGTGCATGGCTGAGAAGAGGGAGGACAGCAGGTTATTAACGTCCTTCAGTCAATCCACAAATATTTCCAGATCATCTGCTATGGGGTCACGCCCAAATGCTGCGGGCGGGAATTAGCACTGCTGTTACTACTACTACTACTTCTAATGATAGCAATAATACTACTAAGAACTCTTACTGAGGCTCATCTCTGCCAGGCTTTGCGTTGCACAAACATTGTCGCATGTAATTCTCATGCCCCTCGCAAGGTAGGTATTTACTGTTCATTCACTAATTCACTCCGCCCATGTTTATGGAGTGCGTACTCTGTGCCAGGCGCATTGAAATAAATGGCTGAGTCGCTGGCAAACACACCAAGACTTCTTCCCTCGTGGGGCTGCCATTTATTGAGGGGAATCAAGTAGTGAACAAATAAATAGGTGACAAAGTTGAGAGGTGGTGACACATGCATGGGGAGGGGAGTGAATACAGCAGAGGGGAGTCCACTGAGGAAATGACATTCGATGAAGCAAAGACCTGAAGGAGGTGAGGGAGGCATCTGTGCAGAATGAAGGGCCAGAGGGCAGGGGTCACAGGCAGAGGGAGGAGCAGGAGCAGAGTCTGAGATGGGAGTGTGCCTGGGAGGTGGGGTCCCCTAGGGAAAGCCAGCGAGCGTGGCATGGAGAGAGAGAAAAGAGAAGCACATGGTTATATTACAAGGCATGATTAGAACTTGCATTATAAAATTGTAAAATAGAAAAGAATGAATTGCATGAAAGTCAAGTGAGGTGGGGTGGGAGAGGGATGGAGGAAGTCTAGGGTCCCGAGATCTCAACCTCTAAACAACTGTCACCACTTTGGCTCTGAGCTTCCCAATGACCAATGCAAAAAGGGAAACAAGTGTAAAGTTTTTTTTTTCACCTGTCATTCATTTACCAAATATTTACTGGTCATTTATTGTGAGCTGGGCACTGGGCTTCTTTAAATCCTTTTGGCAACAAGATAGGCATGAAAATAAATACTCCCATCCTTCAGAGTACTTGAAGCATCATTTCTTCCAGGAGTCTTTCTACCCACGTCTGCCGCTGTCCACACGGTCGGGTGGCCCTGCCCTGTGCCCCCTCGGCTCTCCATAGTCGCCCTGTCCTGGCATTTGTTTCCTAGAGCTGAAGGCATCTTAGTCACTTTTCTGTCTCAACCGTTAAGCTGTGAGTTCCTTGACTAGGCAGATCTTGCCTCCTCTTCTACAATTGTTCCCCTGAATTTCTAGTAACACTCTCAGGATATGGTGAGTATTCAACAGGTATTTGTTGACCTAATTAATTCATTAAAAGCTAGACAGTACGGCTCTCAGGCAGTAAAAATATGGCAGTTGCTAAGAATTCAAAAAGAAACCAAGGAAGCTTGAGAGATGACCTCACAGTGGTTAAAAAATATGGACTTCAGAGCTGGATGATCTGCCATTTAAATCGGGGCTCTGACTGGGGGCCTTGGGCATGTCACTTAATTCCTCAGAAGCCCCATTTCCACATCTGTGAAATGGAGGTAATAATACATGGTCCACAGCATTATCACAAGAACAATATGTGTAAAAACAATGGGGCAACGTGGGGGAGTTGTTCAATTCATATCCTGTAGAAAAAGTACCAAATAAATCACAACCTGCCACTAATAAAGATGATGAAGTGGTAATAATTCAATCTGACTGCCACTGTGACCAAATCACTTTGTTCTCAACCCCCTCAATGCCACCAACCTCGGTACATCAAGGAAACAAGACCGATCTCCCTGCCAGGGCTGTCACAGGAGAAAATGTGATTATAGGGGATGAGACCTATGGTCCTCCTTCCTTTCTCCCCGCCTCCCTCCCGTCCGTCCTTCCTTCCTTCCTTCCTTCCTTCCTTCCTTCCTTCCTTCCTTCCTTCCTTCCTTCCTTCCTTCCTTCCTTCTTTCCTTCCTTCCTTCCTTCCTTCCCTAAGGAAAAATCTTGGGCAAGAAAGCACAACAGCTGGCGTGAAAACCTGGTCCTGCAGATCTGGCCCCGGCATGGCTGAAAAGTAAAATCATTCCTCATTTAGAAATTAATAATAAGGTTTCCTGGAGTTGGTTGAGCCCCGGCAGCCCACGTGTGAGTTCCCCAGACGTGCTGCAAACGGACTTGATGTACGAATTCAATTAAAAGCCTGGGTAAGAACAGTCCCCGTGGGAGAGTTGTAAAGTCTCCTGCTGAAATGTGGTTTCAGCTTTCTCTCTCTCTTTTCTTTTTTTCTTTTTCTCTCTTTGTTTTTTTTTTTTTTTCGCATGTGCCTTCGTCTTTATTAATTTTGATTTTTCAAGACTGTGGACTTGGACCATGAGTTCTGCTCTCTTTGGAAATGTACCCACCTCCAACCACATCTCATGCAGGAATGAACGTCTACAGGCCCCGGATAAGGGCCAGGCTCTGCCGCAGAGCTGGGGACAAAGACCCTGCCCCAGTAGTGGAGAGAGACCAGCAAGGAAACAGAGAAGAGAATTACAGACTGTGATGTGTCACGAAGAAAAAGAAGCACCATGACACGGGAAAACGGGGTGGGCAGTGAGTGGCCTTATGAGTTTCTTCCGAGCAGATGAAGAGGCGTTAAGTGGACCCAAAGGAGGGGGCCGGATGTTCCTGGGAGAGGAGACAGAATGTGCCAAGACCCCAAAACAGGAGACAGTCCAGAAGCACACACATTCCTCCCTTCTGGCAGCTGGAGAGATAAGCAGGGATGGCAAACAGCTCTGTGAACCACACTCAGGAGAAATCCGCCCACTAGGGCATCATCATGGTGTGTATTTGTTAGCCATCTCTAACACGCTTTTGGGAAATTTTTCACACAGACTCATTCGGTCACCCTCAGCTCTTTCTCTTCCTCTCCCTCCAGAGTGAACCTCCAGGAATGCTTAGAGCATATCCTTCCAGTCTTTTTTCCATATATTTATAGGGGTTTTTTTACATATATTTACTTATTTTCCCAAGGTGTGCATTTGGTCACACTTTAACATATCTGAAAATAGGATGCGTTTGACCATCCACAGCATCTCACACTTATAATTGGCAGGGTTGTTTTCTTTCTGAATGGCATATAAAATAAAGATGCATCTTAAATTTTTGGCACATACCCACAGAAGAGGTATAACCTGGGGGCGGGGTTTGGGATGGGGGGAGAAATAACAAATGGAATCATACTGCCCATAATACTCTGTAATCTGTTTGTTTGTTTGTTTTCATTTCATAGTATAACTTGTCATTCATTTTATCCAGGTTAGTATACTATTTTTACTGGCTGCATAATATTCCACAGAATGGATGTATATCACACATACATATTTAGCCATATCTCCATGCGTGGGCACTGAGGCTGTGTCTTGTTTTTCACTGTTACAAAAATGGTATGGCGAACCTCTTCTCAGAAGCCAAACATGGTAAATACCGAGGAGTGGACTTACTTTGAATATGAATTTTTTAATGTGTACTTGGCTTTCCGTGGGCACCCAGAAGCCTGGGGTTTTGTGCCTGGAGGCATGCAGCTATGCAAACCTTGCAACTCCAAGTTCCCTCCTGGGCCCAGGCAGCATCCTAACACCGTCATGTCCCCAATCCCTTCTCCGTGCCTGTCCCCACCACCTCCTCTCCTGCAGCTTGCACTAGGCACCATGGGAGGGCTAGTTTTAATTTCCACATCCCTGCAACAGCCCAGCACCCAGAAAGACTGGAAGCTAATTTGTCATTTTCCAACCTCGCCTCCACAGAGGACGGCCCAGCTCAGTCCTGCCTCATGGCTCACATTACACTGAAATTACACTCAGTGTAGCATCATTCTAAAAGGGTAGACGTTGCCTGGGTTTAAATCCCAGATCTACCAGTTACTGTGCAAACTCTGGTAACTTACCTAGCCTCTCTGTGCCTCGGTTTCCTCATTCAAAAAGTGAGGATGATAATAACAGTGCCTGCCTCATGGGGTTGTTATAAGGATCAGTTCCGTTTTACGAGTGGGAGGCCTGAGGCTGAAGGAAGCAATATGACTTAAAGCAGGAGGAGGAGACATTAATTGAGCTCCTACTGCACACAATGCCATCTGTGCTGAATGCTTTGCTCATGTGACCTCATTTCATCTCAAAGCAGCCTGTTTATGAAGAGTCAGACAGCTGCTAAGAGGTGGGTCCTTTTTTATCACAGGGATGACCCAATCCTGTGCCACGAGTGGCACATAACCCAGCCTGGCCAATCCACATATCCCATCCCGTCTTCCACAGGGATTGATTGGCTCAGATGTGGACATGTGATCTAATCTGGTCCAGCGAAAAGCCTACCTGAAAGTTTTACAGAATTATTGGTAAATAGCTAGTCTCCTCCTGCTCGGGTTCTTAAGACTAGACAGGATTTAGTTGAAGGCAGAACCCAAACAGAGGCAAAGCCCAGAGAGGAGAAGAAAAATTGAGCTCAGTTCTCCGGATTCCAGCAGGCTGGATGGAGCTTTGCAGTTACATGGACCAAGAATTCCTTTTCTTGTTTAAACAGGTATGATATGAATTTCTGTCACTTGCCACCAAAAGACTCCTGGCTGATACCATTCCAGACTGTGGCTCTTATCTGCGCTGTGCTGAATTAGATGACCTCTCTCCCCCCAAAAAAATTAGTCCAGTGCCTAGCCAGGGAACCAAAGCCACAACATCCCCAGAGCTAACCTGAAAGAAGACAAAGTGGATATTTGAGGGGCACTGAAGTGGTCTGCCTGCTTGGGTTTTCCTGGAGGAAAAATCCAAGGTTCTCCCCACACACCCCGACCAGGACGAGTCTAGGAGGCTGACTCAGAGGACATGATGCCTTGACAGTTGGCCTCTCCCCTTAATGGAAAAGGAACATCTTCACCTAATAGAGGAGCTTGGACAAGATTCGAAATTCATTCTAGGGATAAAAACATTCTGGGAAAAAAGCTCTCTCCAGGGGTGATTTGCAGCAAGCACGGGGTCTGAAGGGGCAGACTGCTCTCTGTGCAGATGATATAATGGTAATAATAGCAGCTACCACTTAAGGCGCACTTATGGGGGCCGGGCACTGCCAGAAGCTCTTTAAATACACTCTCCCGTTGCATCCTCACAATATCCTTACGGAGAGAGATGACAGCTCTTCTCATTTTGCCCATGAGAGCTATAGGGTGGTTAGCCATCCAATTCCCCCACAGATGTGATGAGTAGTCTGGATGCCAGCACCCAGCCCAGCAAAGGGTCGGCACTCCATAGAGGTGTCTGGAAGGAATGGTCAGAGGACTCGTGTTTATTGAGCACTTATTATGTGTCTAGGACTTTTATAGCAAATTCTTTCATGCAGAGTAGAGGTCCCACAGCAACCCGCACTATGGGAGGTCCCAGGGAAAGTCCATTTTTTTCATCCAGCTGGTTCTTAGAATCCTGACCACACTTCCTCGTGGTTTTGGCATCTCGTTTCAATAGATGTGGGAAGTGAGGCTCAGAGCGGTTCAGACACCTGTCCCAGGATCACAGAGGGTCCTGGTGAAGGTCTGGGCTGGGATTTGACCCCCATCTCCCTTACTTCAAGGGTGAGAACTCTTGATCATTCTTGAAACGACATTCTGAGAACATCCAAGTTCCTCCCAGTCCAGCATGAAGCTGAGGACAGAGTCCAGGGTACCTCTACCTTTCTTCAACCTTCCATCTGGTCCAGGTGTCTGGGGGATGTGTCCTTCAGTGAGAGCTTATGCCGTGGCATGCTGGAGCTGGAACGTATCAGCTCACAAGAACCAATTAAGTTTTAGGAATTTTGTGAGCCAGCTGACATTACATTGATACCTTGAAATTGACCGCAGGGAGAATATTTATACCACAGAAATCAGCAAATGCTACAAATCAAGACTCTCCTGCCCACCACCATACACACACTTCCCGCCCAGAGAGTCAGTTGTTAAATATTTTCCAGCACACCACTGGACTTCACAGAAACAACTCTGGTTCATTCATTTACTCATTCATTCATTCATTCATTCAGCAAATCTATATTGAGCTCCACCTGTAACATAACATAATCTGTATTCATTCTCATACCTGTACAGCTAACCTTGGCTCCTGGCCTACGCTCTGCCAGGCTCTGCGCTAAATATTGGGATCTCGGCAGTGGCCAGGTCGACATGGCTCCTGCTCTCATGGAGCTCCCAGTCTAATGAGGATGTCAGATTTTAACCCCCAAAACGTCATGCAACCTGTCCTATGAGTAGGTGCTAAGCGCGTCAAGCCAGCAGGTGGGAGCGGGCAGGCTCCAGGGAATGGCGTGTGCAAAGTCCCTGTGGCAGGAGGAAATTTGACATGTTCCAGGAACTGGCCCAAGGCCAGCATGGTCAGAGAGGAAAGAGCAAAGGGGACAATGGACTTGGAGAGGGGAATCCTTGGCAGCCCTAGTGGGCCACACTAGGGACAAGCCTCAGTAAGTCTATCCAAAACTGCTGCCCACATTTTTCACCGTCTATGGAACTCAGTCTTCATTTCCTCAGGCCTCAGTTTTTCCTCATTGGAGAAAAACGAAGATAAAAATGGAGGCTGTGAGGATTGAATGCAGGCAGATGAAAAGCATTTAGCTCCAATCTGGCCCGCAGCAGCCTCAATGAACGGGACTATCGTGTTCATTTCCCTCCTTCCACGAGCGTTCATTCATTCACCGCGTCTGCCTTCCTGCGTTCAGTCCTTGCAGTTTGCTGACTGCCAAATACCGTGCCAGGCACTTGGGAAAGCAGCCACCAGCAAGGCAGACGGTGGCCTCTGGAGGGAGGGGGTGTCCTCTGCCTCAGGGTGGCCTTCCTTGAATTATTCAACAGATGTTTATTACATCCCTGCTACAGTGAGGATGCGAGCAAGGCTGGCCTGGGTGTGCCTTCTGACCTACAGGATACGACCTCCCCTCTTTCTGACCTTCAGCTCTGCAGGCTGGTTTAGGTGTCTCCCAGGGATCCCGCCCACCTTCCCTCATCTGCTGTCACTCTGAAATGGAACTGAATTCCCACATCTGTCTCCGCAGTTGGTCTGTGAGCTCCTTGAAGGCAAGGCCCGGGTCTTAATCGCCAGCACCGTGCCTGGCACACAGAAAGCTGGCGCTCAACCGTTTGTCGACTGACTCCTAAACCTCACCAGGTTACAGGTGGAGCAAGAGAGGCCCCGCCCGCTGCTCCCAGCTCGGTCCCCGCTCCCGCCGGTGTCAGAGGCCACCCGCCAAGCCGTTCCGCCCTGGCCCCGTCCGCTATTAGGAGAAGTGCTCCAAAACTGGTGGCCCGCCCTAGGGGTCTCCTCCCAGCCTCCCCACCCCGGACTCACCGAGAAGTTGTCGACTCGAGTCGCTGACGGTCACGTTCTCCTGCCAGAAGGGGTTCATCAGCGGCGCGCACGGGCTCTGGACTGCAGGGGACAGAGGAGGCAGTGGACGGGGCCCTGGAGCGGGGACCCCAGCCCGAGGATGCCCCACACCCGCCCTCAGATGCCCCACCCGGAGCGCGGGCGGAGGCCACGTCTCAGAAGGGTGCTGGCAGCCCCCGCCCGCTGCCCACCTCCCTCGGGCCCCCCAGACGCCGTGTTTAAGGCTCGGGGGCTCAGAGGAGGGGCGGGCGCCCAGCAACAGGTCCCCGGCGCCCAGGCGCCGCGCAGGGAGCGCTGGAGGCCCCCGGCCCGGGTCCCCGCGGGCCCCTTACCCCGGCAGGTGCGCCAGAGGCCGGAGTGCGAGCTCAGGGGCTCGGGCTGGCTGCGGTTGGCGCCCCCCGCGCGGTCCTGCGACCTCAGGCCGCCGCGTTCCAACCTCTCGGTGTCAATGATGTACCAGAAGTCGGTGCCGATGGCGGCCGCCAGGAGCGCGAAGCTGAGCGCGCCTGCCAGCGCCGCGGCGCCCGCCAGCGCGCCCAGGGGCACCCGCATCGCCCCGCTCCCGGCTCCCAGCTCCACCGCCCGCGTCGCTCTGCTGGGGTCTGGAACCCCAGCTCCAGACCTCGATCCCTCCTCCGCCCCTGGCTCCGCCCCTCAGAGATCTCACCTGCGCCCTGGGACCCGCAGGCGCTCCTTCCAAAGGCACCCTCACCTGCGCCCTCAGACCCCAGCCCATGCGCACCCTCTCATCTCACTTCCCACTTCTCCCCCAGGCCCTTTCCCCTCCAATCCCCTCCCTCACTCCCCAGGAACCCCCAGCCGTTGCCCGCTCTGCCCTGCCTCTCCCTGCCCACCCCAGCCCTCCTCGCTCTCCACACCACCTCCTCCATGCCCCATTTCCCGCCTGAGGCTCCAGGAGTCCTCCCTGGCCTGCCCTCCCACCGGTCTTGGGACTGTACTCCCTCTCCTGGGCCGTGTGGGTGGGGGGAGAGTGGCTTTCCCACAAACTGGGGAGTAAGAAGAAGGGGCGCTGCAGGCCAAACGGCCCTTCCCAGAGCTTGCAGATAATCTGCAACGGCCCCTCTGCGTCCAGCTCCAATTGCCTCTGCTCCAAAAATCACCTTCCCGTGATCTTTCTAGGCTAGCTACTAAGGAGAAAGGCAGATCCATTTTTTTATCAAAGTAGTTTAAAGTGATGGGCTAGGCCAGGTCCTCTTGGCTATGGTGTCTATCACCAGTCCTTCTTCATCACCCTTTTTGCCACCATCAGCACTCCCATCATCATCACCAGCATCAACATCACCATAATCATCACCATCACCATCACCATCACCATCACCACCACCATCACCACCACCACCACCATCACCAGCATCATCACCAGCATCATCACCATCACCACCACCATCACCATCATCACCACCATCACCACCATCACCACCACCACCATCACCATCACCACCACCATCACCACCATCATCACCACCATCATCACCACCACCACCACCATCATCACCATCATTACCATCACCACCACCATCACCATTCTCCTCTTTACCACCACCATCACCGTTATCAGTTCCAACACCTTCACTACCATAAAACCTTTCATTCTTTCAAGACATACTTCTTGACTGCCACTGTGTGCCACCATATAGTATGTCCAAACACTGCCCCTGCTCTTAAGAAGTGTATGGTGTAGGCCTTCCAGGCTTTTTAAGACACACAGAGAAAATAATCATATTTGTATGGCACAGGGGTAACTGGAAGAAGCTTCTAGATGCTGGAGATGATCAGCCTCAGGGGCTGCAGCTACCAAAGGCCCCTGGAGTCTGTCCTTATGGCCAAGAGATCAAAATCTTGGTGCTTCTGAGACACATTCTTTAAAAAAAAAAAAAATTGCACCAAGACCCAAAAGTTAATTAATCAAAGAGAATTATTAAATAAAATGTGCTTAGTACAGGGAGCTATGCAAGAAAATGACAAAGGGGAGGTTTTATTTAGATTCAGAATCCAGGAAAGTGACCTTGAGACATGAAAAATGTAAAGGCATTTCGTGCCTAGGTGATGACTTATATGAAGGACTTGGTACATTCTAAAACAACTGAAAGAAGAGAAATCAGGCTAGTGACAGAGGAGCAAGAAGAGAGAAATGATATTGGGGGTACAGGTCGGGGTCAGGTCATGTGGGTCTTGAGGTCATGATCAAGAATTTGGATTCTAGTCTAAGCCACTCAATGGCTTTGAGCAGAGAAGTGAAATATTCTCTCTCATTTACATTCGAAGAACTGATGCCCATTCACCTGTCTTTGGTCATGTCCCCATCTCTGAACCAATTTCCACGGCTCAGAGGGATAGAACCTATCTGGCTTTCCAAAGAAAACCAAGGTATCAGTCCCCAAACCAGGAGAGGGGACCATGGCAGACAAAAACAGCAGATCCCAAGGATTTTAATATAATCTACCTGAATCGTGCTCACTCACTCTAACAGGAACAGAGAGTAATCTTTTTCAATGAATCTAGGAAGGGGTAGAGCACATCAGATATCGGATGGTATTACTCAGCCAGCCGACCGAAGAGGCAGGGAGGAAAGGAACTGAGGAAAGATGCAAACAAGCCACAGCATCCAGCACGAAAGCCACACCAGGCGCCATGCTGGGTACCACAGTGGCGGAGAACGACATGCAACAGGGATCACAGAGGATGCCTTTGAGTCTTAAGTCAGCATCTGACAGGCTGTGGAATCCCAGAGAA